>CAEFZX010024780.1:0-64175 GCA_903066825.1 Alfaro cultratus | reverse complement strand
AAAAAAGAAAAAAAAAAATGATACTGCGGGATAATCCCGGCTCCCGGAGGATTAGACCAGAGGACAATACAGCACTGTCAACCCATGGCGAGATTTGTTTGCGTTATGATTTATTGGATTCAGATTTTCTTTTTCCCCTCTTCTTCTTCTTCTTCCCCCACGACCATCCCCTCCACTGACAAATTTATTGAGTTTCTGACAAATGACCTGACAGCCTCCTGTGTGACAGCGAGCTGACATCCAGATTTGAAATGTGACTCTGAAATCTGTTTACCTGTGGCTGTGGGCCGCAGCTTGTTAAAGCAAAACTGAGCCGGGTCTTGATTAGGATTAGATTTAATTAGGAGCCGAGTCCCAACCGGTGATGGCGCGCCTGATTGTAAATGCAGCTAAATATGCCACTGTTTTAAAATTTAGTTTGTATATGGGTAGGAACAGAGGCGAGTTTAAGATGCTGGAGCACTGGGGGGCTTAGCCCATTTAGACCGGAAATAGTTACATTTTTATATGGTAACATCATAAATTATCACTTTTGTATTATATAATGTTGTATTCTATTATAACATATATTAAATATAATTATACATATTATGATATTAAATATAATTTTATAATGTTATATAAGCTAAGGTGAAATAAACAAAAACTAAAAAATATATACATTTGTTTCCTTTTTTCAAACTCCTGGACAAACCACTAAGCAAACCCAAACTCACTCTTCTAGTTTTAACTTCTCTTCTCCAACAGAAGAAATGTTCACTGTTTGTTTTCATAAATGATCCCTTTAAATCAATGAGCTGGATGAAATCCTCAACTTAATCAAGCTGAAGAAGCAGCCCAGTTTTGCTGTTATTGTAGCAGCAGGCAACTCTTCCTCCCTCTCCAGTCTCTGATGTACTTCCCCGACTCAGGAAAACATATAAATCTTTGATTGTTAAAATTCTGGAAAAATGTTTCCCTCTTTCTTATTTAATCCCTAAGATCCAATCCTTCAGCCCTAAATATCCAAGATGAGAAATGCTTACCATCCTGAAGGCTTTTAGGGGAATTCCTGTTGTAAATTAAACACAAAGGTTTTTATGGAAGATGTTGAACAAACAGATGTCTCTCCTTATTGTCTGTCAAATAAGACGTCTAAGTTTTGCTGTGTGCTGTTGACTGTAAAGTGACTTCAGAATCAAATTTTGTCGTACTGTATTGCGATGAGACTTAGGCTGAGATGTAGCTGAGGGATGAATTGGACTAAATGAATAATTAAACTGCAGATTTTGTGAAATAGGACATGAATCTTCTGGCGCCCTGAGAAGGTTTTGTTTATTGGGAAGTTGCACTTTATAATTAAAGTCGACTGAATGTGACTGTGACTTGGCTAAATTAGGTTGTCCATCTCATTGGTTAGATTCATTAGCAAGTACATGTCAATAAAGAAAATTTTACGTTGATCAAAGGTCTCTAATGCACTGATTAAACTGTTCAAATATAACCAATTAAGTTGGTGTAACAATTTTTTAAGCTTTTATTTAGATAGATTTTAATCAATAAATTTTGTAAATTTAATGGCTGAAACATTTCAAGAACAACTAACTTTTATTCTTAGTAGTTTTTAAAACCTACTGTCTTAACCAAACTAATAATAAAATAAATTAGTTTTTAATTGTCTGTTTTTTATTATTATTATTATTTATGAAGACTTTAACCACAACGAGCAAAATGTAGATTAATTTGTATTTTAATAGTGAAATGGAAGTTCTGAACATCTACACCAACAACAGTTCATGAGCAAAAAGCTAACAGCGTGTATTTAAATGTCTTATTCTATGATGATGACGATGCTCTTAAAAATAAAAACATACAAACTTGGATCAATTGTAAGGCTTCTGATTAATAATAATAAAGCTTCATGGCTGAATGTGCACAATAGACGCATTATGTTACACACAACTCTGCAGGTTCTGAAATTATAAGGACTTTTGCTGTTGTTTTCAAGAGGTCGACTGGTTTCACATTAGCAGTGTAAAGAAAGAAGAAGAATTAGGTTTTTATTAAGACACAAAAAGTTCTTTAAATAGTTATAGACCTTTCAAGTCTTTTCTAACGAGTTGACATGGCAACCTTCTCCCTGACAACCACAACTACAGTGTACTGATCACTGGCAACGGTTGCTTCAGGGTTTACTCGACATTACCAGCAGCAATGTTGCTCAACTAGCTTTTTCCATTACAGAAAACCTTCACCATGACGACTCTTATTACAAATTGTACTTTTTTTTTCTTAACCCTCTATAGCATGGCGTTGCCCTCACACAACAAGCCACATATCTGTACCTCACGTTGCTCCTTTATTTTCTTTTTTTCTTTTTTGGGGGGCTGATTTAAAATACCAACAGACATATTTTTGTCCAAATAAAAGAGGTATTGAGGTTAATGTGACCTTTTACTTGGAAGAGGAGCAGCCCTTTTTAAGAAGGAGAGTTGCAGGATACACCTTCCCTCCTACTTGTAAGTTATTGATCACTTTTCTTCATGTTTAAATTTTGGGTCACTCTAACTAAAAATATTTTCATGTCTGTGAGTATGTAAAGAAGCGTTGTAGATCATTTCAAGACATTTTTTTAAATAATTTGTAAGCTAAAACTGTGTTTTTTGTTTGTTTGTTGCCTCAGGGCAACATTGCGCAGTTGGGGCCTTTTGGTTCAGACAATATTATTGTAGTGAGTTGATATGCAGGTGATTACAAAATAATTATGACAGCCAATTTTTAAACTTTATTATTGACTAACAGCAGCAGGAGATGGATGCAAGATCATTTCATGGACAAAAGGTGCATGGTTCATAAGTTGGGGTCATTCCCGATGAAAACATGAGGATCCACTGTACAACTATTATTTCATTGTTTGTTTATCCTCAAAACTAACTTCAGTCCCAAAGGGTGATAAGCTGCTCATCAATTAACAAATGATCCTATTCCACAAAAACTGAAGCAATACCTGCCATAACCAAAAATATGGGGCTGCAGGGTCATTCGAATGGTTGGTGCAGATTGTTGGTGCAGATTATGTTCCGTACAACTTGAAAACCTACACAGGGCGAGTCGTGCAACCACCACATCTACCAGATACGGGAGCTGGGAGGAAATGTTGTCCTTTGCTTGGCTCAAATTCTAACAAAAAAAAAAAAAAAAATCAGAACTACAAACTCTTAAAAAAAGAACCTGCAGCCTTAACTATAGTCACTGATGTGAATCTGGTCGCTACGACCCTTAAATAATCAGATAAACAGATGGTGATTCGCTGGTATGTCAATAATCAAGTACCAGAAATGTGATATACACTCGTTTTCATATCAACAAGCAATTCCTTCCTGATGTTTTACACATAATAGTGAAAAAGACTAATGGCAACATCCTTAGTGATTCTAACTAAACAAACATACGTACAAACACACAAATGCTCATTTTAGTAATTTGCTTAAATGTAGCATTCATTAATGAACGTTGGCTGTTTATTTTATATTTGGTGAGTTGGAACCATGTCTGATTTATTTTTGTCAAAAAAAGTTGTTTTTTTTTTGTTTTTTTTAATTAATTTAGTTTTTGTTTGATTTGTATTTCACTTCTCATAATCACTGTAGAAAACCTTGGACTTTTAGACCCCTGGTAGCACAATGTTGCCCTGAGGCAACAAACCCAAATCCGGTTCTGGGAGGTGTCAGGGTCCCATTTGATGATTGATATGTAATTAGGGACCACCAAGCTCCCAAAGAATCCAAAACAATAAAAATTCATGCCATAGAGGGATAATTGATATTGTATATATCCATTGGCAATAAAAATCACTATAAAGGTATTACCCTCGTTCTCTCCCAGACACTGTGAAGGAGTGAACCATTGACTGAACCGTCTTAAACTCTAATCAAATGTTTTGCTTCATTACCAGAATAAAACAGTCAGTGTTTTAAGAATCCAGCAAGAGTGATTAAAATGTAGCCAATAAGCTAGTGGAATTATTTCAGTTAATTCATGTATGTATATATATAATTACAAATAAGACACGTCACCACTCAGCAGCTGGTTACTTCTGTAATTCCAGCTAACCTACTCATAGTGGCCCATGCAGATTTCTGCTCCTCCTGACTGAAACAGACAGGCCTGTTACAGCTGCACAGGCGTTTAGCCAGCTTTCTGAACAACAACATCGCCCCCTGCTGGGACGTTTCTCTCAACACAGTTTCCTGAGTTTCCTCCTCGTGCAGAACCTTCGTCATCCTGTTTGCCGTTTTCACTGTCGCGTTAGAGAAATCATCTATGTTGTCCATGAATAATGTCGAGAGAGACTGTACACTAAATTGAATTAAAGGGAAAACTGTAGAAAAAAATAGTAATAATATAATAATAATAAAAAGAAAACACATTACAAAGCAAGATCGTTTACGTATGAAATTTGGATATTATATTTATATCTTCCGTCACAGTAACGTATTTTATATGCATGTCCTTTTTATAGTATACATGTTTGAACCTTTGTTTGTATGGGACGTTTTTAACATTGGTTTTGCCAATGTTTTCAGGACCTATAACCTTCCATTAGTTTATTATTATTATTATTATTATTATTATTATTATTATTATTATTATTATTATTATTATTATTATTATTATTATTATTTATTTACATACATGCAACCAAACACAGAAGTGAAAAACTTTTTTTTAAGTATCAGGAGCAATATAAAATAGTTCAGTAACATTTTCCAAAAAATATTAAATTTAACTTAATATTTTGCAACATTTGTTTTGATTACTTTTTGTAGCAGCATATTTTTTTTCTTATCTAACCTGTCCAGAATAGATTTAAATGGTTTCATTCAACCCAAAAGCAAATAAACAAATATAATCAACAGCTAAGAAACTAACAACAATCAAACAAAAACAACACCAAAAAAACAATAATATATTTGTAATGGCCAAAAATGTAAAGAGCAAAAATGAAGAAAATGCCTAGAAGGAATGTTTATGACATTTATCAGTAAATAATATAAGTCTATTGTTCTTGGTCTTATTGTAATTGTTGAGTTCACTCAAAAAAGAATAAAATTTACAAATGCAAAAAAACCAAAACAAATATCACTAATGTGTAAATTACAAATTAATTAAATTATTTCCATTACATCATATTTTTCCCAAATGTAAATATTTTTTAGCAAAAAAAAAAAAAAAAAAGTAAAATTTTTGGTTATAAAAAATATAAACATTTTTTAGTATATAAAAAAATGTCAACTTTCATGTCAGAAAGATGTGTCACAATTAATTTTCTTAACAATGCTAATAATAATTAAAAATTTGTGCAATATGTTTATATATTTTTTTACTTTATCTTTCAAATGTTTTTAAAGAATTTGATGATCTCAGTTTTCTCCTCTACTACTTTTTATAAAACCGACACAGTCAGAGGCAAAAACAACTTAGTGAGGAGTAACTCATGAAGTGTTAGTGTTAGTTGTAGGTAGAGAAATAAAGCCTGGCACTTTCAAAAATCTTTCAGCTCGCTCACAAACTTTGAAAAGTGTCATCCTGGGGCTGAGCAAAGGGCATTTGTTGTTGCAAGGTTAATGTTGTCGTTAGCACAGGTACCTCTGCTTAGGTATGATTTGCAGCTTCTTTCATCAAATGGTCATGTTGTTCAGTGGATTTGTCCCGCAAAAATATTGTTTCCTCTGAGGGAAAAAGTTCAAGCTGCAGGGTGCCGGGGGCATTATTGTGGGACGCATGCCATCAGCAACAAGCACAGGCCTTCACGTGGAGAAGAAAACTTCTCCGTCAGCTGAGTAAGCTGCATGTGTTTGCACACTTTGTGGCCTAAGTAGTGACAAATATTCCAAAAATGGATTTAATTTCAGTAGAACAAAAATACAGATAGATTCATGCATCATTCATGCAGAATTAAATGCAATGATTTTTTTTTTAAAACTACTGGGAAAAAAACAAAAACAAAACATGTAGACAATCTGCCTTCCAAGGCCAGCAGGGTTTTAACAGATCACACATCTGTAAAAATGCTGCTGCTTCTTCTTTTTTTCCCTCTTTCATGTCTCAATTAAATGCCTCGGATGTGTTTTGTGCGCAAGCGTACGCATACATGATTGTGAGCGTGCCAATAACAGGCCGCACTTCAGAGGAAAAGGTAGAAATCCTCCAGATGTCTTGCAGCTGGGTGGATCTGGTAGTGAAGATGGAGACAGCATCTGTCACAGGCGAGCATTTCTAATCTGTCTTGAACATTAGGCAGAGAACACTAAAATCCCATCGCTCGCAACATGTGCGGCACGCAATGTGCTCGCCGCGGCCTCCGCAGTTTGAAAGTTCACAGCTACAGGAGAACAAAAGTGATGTTTGTCAGACGGAGCGTGGAGGAAGCTGGTTGAACTTTGCCTAAAAGCAAAGTGTGAGTGAAAAACTCACCAAAACCGGGGACTAACTTCAGTTATTACAGGGCAGAACGCCGGAGGCTACAGACCGGGGTTTTGAAGTAAAGGTCCAGCACGGCTTAGTGAGGTCAAGATCTATCAAGCAGCTTGGAGAAATAGCTTCTCTATATTGTAGATGGACAAGTTTCCTAAAACATTTCAGCTTTATGCAGTATAGAAAATAAATAATGTATGTTTGCTAGCAATATCAAACTTTTACATTACATGCTCATGCAGTAAGTCCATGCGAAGCAGAAAGTATTTAGTTGATGGAATTCCAACATCAAACCATCCGCACTTCAGAGTTAACGTGAAAGCTTTTAGCTGATCTCTGCGGGCTTTGCAACTGTGGGAATCACAGCGGGCTGACCTTGATGCTATCTAGATGTTTGCCTTCCTGGGTTCATGTGCCTAGTTACCACTTGGTCAACCCCGCACCCCGTGAACTGACCCTGTCCTCCCCTTCGAGGTCTGAAAGGAAAAGAAACCCAATCCTCCGGGGAGCCCACTGTCTAACAAGAAAACTGCTGGCCCGAATCTCTCAGAAGTGCCTTGTTTTCCCACTGGACCACTTTCAGCTTAATAAACATCTTAACTAGCCAGAGGTCCCGTGGGAGCTGCTGGGAAATCCTCTGGGCAGCCGGGGCTCAGGAGCCGGACCTTTATTGCATCCAGGTGGTGGTTAAAAAATGCTGGCCGGCCATAAATGTCCAATAAAATGAGAGTGGCACCTTCGAGGGTGGACAGGGTCAGTGCACCTGTCTGTGGACAAAAACTTTAGTCACTTCCCCCATGTCCAACTGGTTTGATGTCACACTCTGTGCCACAGCAGTGGTGAGGGAGAGATTAGTTAGATGGGCTCTGCAGTCTGGGCCTTTGATTTTTCTCCTTAGCACCAAAAAAATGTCAAATGCATTGAGACCCCCCCCCAAAAAAAACAAAACAAAAAAAAACAAAAAAAAATGAGAAGACACTTTAAAAAACTGAACCATAAGTAGATAAAAAAAATACACTGGACTTTAAAAATAGCCAAATATCTCAAACAGTTGCTGACAAAGCAGAAAACCCAGACATGACTTGAAAGCAGAATAAAGAAAACACCATTAGCATTAGATGAAGATTGTTAAAGCTAACCACACCAAGGAGCAAAATAGAGGAAAAATTACAGTAAGTCAAAAGTGTCCGAAACCCCAAACAAACACCAAACAGAAAACATCATTAGTCAGAGAACAGCTCAACAGACTTGTAAAATAAATCAGAAATAGAGTCACGAAACGCAAAAAGATTCAGACCTAATTTAATACAAAATATTTTACATTCACCAGCTTTCTCAGTGGTGAACACCTTTGGTAAAGATATGAAAAAAAAAAACCCTATAAAATTGTAACTAAATTCTAATTAAAACATCTAGAATCGTTGAAGAGGTTTTTTTTTTTTTGCTTTAACGGGGTGACATTGTCTAAAATTAGGTATGTCGTACAATGAACGAAAGCCTTTTAAATTGTTCATACTTTACTTTTTTGGAGGTCAAATAACAATCACACAGTCTTTTAATTATCTACTGAAATTCACCTTTATTTTTATACAACATCAGAAACATAAGACTAGCATATCTGAAAAGAGCTGCAGAATAATTCAGCTCAGTTCAGCAGATACGTATGACTTTTCATGCTTCTCTCGACCCAAGTAGGTCCATGAAACCAATGAAATCTCTACTTTTTTTTTTTTATCTTTTCACAAATACAACAAATGCTTATTATTGGTCAATAACAAACATTGACCCAGAGGCCAAATTGCCACTTTTCAAAATGGGTAAGACATATAAAATCTCCATCCAATTCAAAAAAGTCAGACATGTGTTGAGTTTCACATGTCCAGAAATGGCTACAAGAAAATGAACGCTTTCTTAAACTTGTCCAGAACTATAAACAGTTTGAAACTGAGGCAAAGAGTGACATCTGGAGTCTCTAATAATTTACCTCAAGGTGTGTATCTTTAAGGGTACTGCACTATAGATGTGTTATCTTCACACGAGGCAAATGACCATTCAAAGTCAAAGTGCAAATTCAGTAGGATAACTGGGAGTAAGACCATTTTGCAAGAGAGCTATTTGTAAATGTCATTACTGATTATCGTGCAACAAATGCAACAAAATATTCCCTTTTGTTATCATCCCAGTTGTTTACGTCAACTTCACACGTCGGCGAACAGTGGCAGCTGCCCGCCTTTATCTCTGCGGCCCTGTCGCTGTCCAAAGGGAGACTTAATTGTCCCCAGTAAGACCTGGTCGGCGCATTGGGTCTTTGATCTGACTTGAAAGGAGTTAATTGATTTCTGTGTCGCAGGCAGTGTTGGAGGGGAAAGAGGGAGAGGAAAGATGTTTGCTGGTCATTTCACAACATGTGGTGAATATCTGCAAGAGAATGAGAGGGAAAAGGAGGCAGTGGAGGGGGGGGGGAGGGAGGGTGAAGAGAGAGATCACCTCACACCCAACTCCATCCTTGCACAATTCCAGTAATGTGACTCACATGGGCCGGCCGCCTTGGCGCAGAGAGGGAGAGGCGAGGGGAAGGGGAGGGAAAAAGGGGGTTCCCTGCTCTGGGACATCACTCATCTTACCTCCAGCTGAAGCATGGAAAGACGTGCATGATGTGCGGCTTCCCTCTGAGTGCAGCCCAGGGGCTTGTTAAGGTGGAGGTACAGTGAAGACCACAAGTCTGACCTCTTGCTTTCAGTCTCAGTGAGGGTCTCCCAACACTTAATGACATCAACAGGGAACCAAGACAACAGAAAAGACCTGAGGTAAGTGGTCGGATTAAAGGTTGGGTGATCATTTTTAACTTTTCCTTACCAGTTTCTGAAAGCTTAAAGCCGCCCCACCAGACAATGCATTTGCTCCCTACTTCGCCACGAATACGATGATGGATCTAGTGAACCCTACATTCTGTGGCAGAGTGATTTGCTGCATCACCTGCCCGAGAGCCCCCGTCTTAGACAGGCTCTCCTGCCTTTACTCTTTCACCTCACTCTGTCTCTGGTCACCTCTACTCAAGGCGGGGGCGGGGGGGGAAACAGGCCTGTCAGAGGGAGAGTGGCAGGCTAAGCCCGTCTTAACACAGCACCTCAAACCACCTCATAAATACAGGCTTCCTTTTCCAATTTCCAAGTGGACCATCTACCTCTGTCTACATGCTTACACACGGCTACATGTCATGGGCCCGGGGTGTGAGTTTAAAAATGACCATGAGACATCTGGCAGGCTCGCATAGGGGTGGGGCTTTGATGTGCTGCTCCGCTCCGCTCAACATCATTTAAAGGCAAACCCTTCCGAGGGCAACTCAGCAGCAGAGAACCGGCAGACTGAAGTGGCCACTTGCCTCAAAGCCGGCTTAGCACAAACAAAATACACAAAACTTAAAAGCGACAGTTCATGAGTGCAACTCAAATCTAGCTACAATGGAGTTTTTGTAAGTCATAGTAATGGGGAAAAAGAGCAAAAATATGGCAACTTGAAATCAGGAAGTCTGTTTGTGGAGACCGTCTTTCACTGCAATTACAGCTGCAGGTCTTTTGAGGTATCGCTCTACCGGCTTCGCTCGTGTAGAGTAAGGGAATCAAACACTTGTCCTCGAGAAACCTTTAGAAATGTCTTCGTGTCCAAACACCTGAATTAAAAGATTTTTTTACCTAGGAGATACCACTGACACGTCTAAAACCTGCGAGATATCACAGAGGTATCTCGCAAGTCCCTTGACAGGAGTTTGAAACCCTAATCTAGAGACTAGAATATTTTACACATTTTTTCTCTGTAAAGTCCTTCAAGTTTTGCCAGATTGGATGGCTAGCATCTGTAAAAGCACATTTTCAATATTTGCCCCACATTTTTAAACTAGGTTTATGTCTGGACTTTGACTAGGCCATGCTAACACATGAATATGCTTTGATTTAAACAGTCATTGTATGCTGGAAGGTGAACCCCCATTTAGCTCTATTTATCTTCTCTTCTACCTGGTCCAGCTTCCCTTTCATATCTGAAGAAAAGTATCCCAAAGCATGATGCTCCCACCACCATGCTTCATCGTATGCTAAAAGTGATAGCAGAGCACCTTCACCTCCTATGTGGCTCATAATGGCCGTCAACCTATCCAGTTAGGTGGATGGTCTCGTCTGAGCCATACCCCTTTCAGCTTTTGAATGATGAAGTGAACAGATGTTACGACTTGGAGGTATTGTTTTATAACTTAATGCTGCCTTAAACCTGTCTACAGCTTGTTGCTGAGCTGTCTGCATGTGTTCCTTGCTATTCACGTTTCCAATGTTTTTTTAGCAGATAGCCAAAATCTTCTCAGGACAGTTGTTTTACTTGCATTTGAAGAAAATACTATGTTGTAGTTTTGTTTATTGAATTTTCTTTGCAGACTTAGTCTGGTCAATTTGTAAAAATAACCGAGAGAAAAAAAAAGACATAAAGACGGACTGTAATTAGGTGACTTCTGAAGGGAAAAGGCCTTCTAAAGTTTTTTTGGGGGTAGGAGTATAAAAGGGTCTAAACCCAAATGCATGCCACACTTTTCAGGTTATATTATACTTGATTTTCTAAAATTGATTTATCTGATAAAATGTCAATGACATACATTAAAGCTTGTTGTTGTAAATTAACATTCGAAGAAGCTCAAGTTACTCAAGTTACCTGCTATTGCAACACTGAAAGCAAAGCAGAGCTTTATTTTTGCATGAACGTAATGCAGTTGTTTGCCACTCTCCTTTCTCCATTTTTCACGTCTCTTATTGCACCACATTATTTCAGTAGATGACGCAATCGGACTGCAGGCACATCTGTTTGCACCTCCAGCTCTTTTACTTGCCTTGCCTTTGAAACACTAGGGAATGCAATTTGGTTCTGTGAGAATGTTGGAAAAAGTCGCAGACTGGATTGAAATTATGCTGTTTTAAAAATCACAGATGTAAAATATGTCATGTGTTCTGATTGACCTGATTATGAAAAAGGGCTGTAGATTTTTTTGAAACTCATTCAAAGTCTTTTTGTTTGTTAGAGGTAAAACTGGATGTTTTCGACATTAAAGGATCATGAAACAACAAATCATCTTAAAATCATGCAGTTAAAAAACAAAGAAAGGCAGAAAATGATTAGGTGCTGGATTTAATATATGAGGCATCCAATAATTATACCTGGAGAACTAGAAATACTGTAACTAACATGAGATGAGACCATTTTTTTGCAGATTAAACTTTTCTATATGTACATATGGTGTAACTTTTCAGATTGGAGGGTTTAGCTTTTCTCTTACCCTAGAAGCTAACTGGTCATTAACTCCATGCAAACTCTTCCATCTCACATGCAGAGTGAACGGCAGACTACAGCCCAAATCTGAACACAGCTCTGCTGCTCAAACTGAGCTCTGCAGAAATACTCTCAGTTTATTTAAAACAAGTGCTACAGATGTTTTAAGAATATGACAAATGTGTACATTTATTTTACTTGCGTTTGAAGAAAATATATGGCTTTAGATTATTGAATTTTCATAGTCGGTTCTGTTTGGTAACCAGTAGAAATAACCAGTAAACAGTATTGAAACAAACTGCTGGAATTCAATCAATGAAACTGGTGTAGAAATATGCACCCAGTTTAAACAGTTAGATTTAATATAATAGAAAATAATATAATAGTTTTAACAGCTAAAGGATTCACAAATAAATACACAATTTCAATAGATTTTTTTAAAATGAGCAAACTGAGTTAAATTAGTTCAATTCTACCTAGTTGAGGTTGTTTTGCTCACCTGGTCCCTCATCCATAGGAAAAAACATAAATACATAAATAAATAAACAATTGGTTTGTGATTAAGACTTGAAACTTTACTTTAAAAAATCTATTCTGAAAAGATTGCATGTTAATGTTTCTCCTGAAAACCACGAGATGTGTTGCTTTACTGTCTTAGGGTTGCGTTTTCTGGCCAACAGGTTTGACTTTAGCGTTAGCATTGTTGCTAAGATGGACTAGGTTTATTGACTAGGTTTAATCTTTCTGTTATTGTTTCTTAGTTACCTCAGTGGCAGCTGCTCCAGTCCTTCAGGTGAACGTAGAGGTGGAAAAGGGGCGGAGCAAGAACATATGGAGATTGGGTCCATGGGGGGGAAATGGGATTTCCATATGTTAGGTTTTTGTGAGTTCTCTCCTTTTTGTCTTTGTGGGCTGACCAGTTAGTATTTAAGTTTCCCCTTTGTCTTCTTTAGGTATTTCAATTTGTTTGAGTTAATATTCTTGTCGCTTGTTAATATTGTTATTTTGTATGATTTACCCAAGGCTTTTTTTTAGACCAAATTAAAAAATAACCCTCTTTTTAAACTTAAAAAGGCCTGACTGTCCTTCTACAGCTTGATCTATTACAACCAAGGTTATGTAATCATTCATAATACCACCCATGTAAATAAATAAGCTTAAACAGCCAAACATTTTCAGATTCTAAACAAACTTTTTAAGTTGGATTCATTGACAAAAGGTGAATGTATTCAACTATACTTGCTGTTGGGAATTAAAGCCTAATATGCTTTCATACAATTTCAATTATTTTAATTGCTGACATTTAAAACTATTTTCATAGTGCAGAACAAAACAACGTTACAAAGAAACTGTGTTTAAGAACGCTTACAGTAAATAGAGCATTTAGAATGAAAACAAAGCCCAAAATGTTCGCGTGATATTAAAAATGCCTGGCACATTAGTCTGCAAATCTTAACTATGTTTCTTGCAGTCATGCAGTATGCATATGGCACACTGCATAGCTGCACTGTGTGAACCAGCAGGGAGGGAGGCTGTTGAAGCCTGTCACGTTCTCCGGGGCTTCGCTGACACGAGTGTCACCTTCGCGAAGGAGCGTGAAAGCTGTTCCCTCTGCAGAGAATTCCTCAGTCGCTCTGATTTTAGCAGCAGAGCACAGCAACAAACCAAACGCTCACGGCGGGCTGTCATCTGCCGCCTGCATCATTAAACACCTGTGAATATCAAAAGCCATTAGGAGTTTTGGTCAGAAAAAAAATAAATAAATAAAAATCACACAGTTGGCAAAAGCTATAAGTTCACAAACTTAGCAGAATGAGTCTAATTAACAGCCGGGACGTAAGTTTGTATATGAGCATCTGACACTAATTACACCTGATAAAGTTGCACAGAAGTGTACTCAATTGCAAATTAAACAAGAGCAGCAGTAAAATAGTCATGCTTTGTTATTAAAATTCTGCTTTATTACTAGAATGTAATTTTTCCCCCATATTTAAAAAACCCCCAAAACAACAACAACATTCTAAGCCATTGTGTTTTTGCACAGGAAGGTAAATTCCTGTGCAAAAACACAGGAATTTTGCACAGGAAAATTGTGCAAAATTTTCCTGTGCAAATTAATTGTCAGAATAATTCAGGTCAATGAAGTCCAAGTTCTATTAATTATTTCCTCAGGATCTGCAGCAGACTGGATGAATATTCTCCACCGCTAAAACTTAATATAGCGGTGCTTTTAAAAGAGCTGAGTCAGTACAGGAGCCGCTGTTGACGTGTGTGTGGGTGTCTGGGGTAAACGCTCCACGTCTCAAAGCTCCGCTCATTCGTGCCGTGTGCTGCTCATGATCAACTTCCTGACAGAAAGATGCTTCTTCTGGCAAGTGAGCATCAGATGGACCTGTTTGTGCGTTCTCCTTCGTCCTCCCGAGGCATCGGCAATGATGTGCAACTCTGATGAGCGAAACGTGAGTCACAGCTAACGCAGATTTAACAAATATTCCATTTGGGAATGTGAATTAGTTTTTTTTTTGGCACATAAGAAAGTTTTAATTTCATCCTGTGCTGCTATTTGAGAAACACAGATAAAAAAAAAAAAGAACTATCAAAAAGTTTGCAAGAGTTATCTAAAAAAAATACATAAAGTATCTTTTCTAGTACTTTTTAGAAATTAAATAATTTAAATAAAATGAAAAATCATTGGACATTTGAAACTAAAAAATCCTGTTTAACTCATAAATGATCCTTCTTGTCCATTTAACTGTTCTTGTTGCGATTCTCGGAGGGCGAGCCGGACGAGGAGTTAAGGAACAATACTCAGTTCTGTGCCGAAGTTGTAGTGGAACTGCAAGGAGAAGAAAAAGATGGATTTACAGTCTGACAAGTGAAAACCGAGCCAAAAACAGAACCAAGATAGTATTCAGGAGTGTAGAGCATCGGCACAAAGAAACACAATTAATTACACATTTTTGACCTGGTTTAACTGGATTGTGACTAAAGCCATTCAGCTTCTGATTAAAAATGACTGATCTAATCATATCCATCCAAACAGAAGCTGGGAGCTCACAGCAGCAGAAAGAAGAGAGAAAGAATTTCTGGAGAATGTAAGGAATTACTGCCCCCTTGCGGTGGAACATCAACAAGAGAGTCAATATTAGAAGTTGGCATCAATTCATATGTTTGGTTTTTTTTAAATTGTTTTTCGTTATTGCTGTTTGCTTCTTTGTTTTATTCTCTTTATATAGTTTTTATTTGGTTGGTATGTTGCTCAATGATGTCCTGGGATTTCATTTAAATAATTTTTGACGCAAATTGAATAAAGAAGAAAAGTTAAAACACTGCGTCAGCAGATTGCTTTGGAGTTCTGGGAAAGACCCAGAGCCAGGGAATGAGTGAGGAATCGGTAGTTCCTCTCCAGAAACCTGCAATAAAAGGCAAGACACACCAACAAAACAAAACAAAAAAAGTGACTGATTTTAACTTTAAAATGTAAACGATTAAAGTTAAGCAGAAGTATATTTTTTGTTGAGAAATAATGTAATTTTAGTTTGCTATTCTATTTTTCACATTTAAATTAATAATAGCAAAAAAAAAAACCTTCACACTTCAGTCTTGTCATTGGCATTTTTTATCAAATTTCTAAATACTAATTCTCATCAGAACTCATTGATATATTATACTTGTCTTACATGTCTGGTTTTTGATGTAGCGTCTCTTGGCAATTTTGTGTTTTATTGTTTATATTTTTATAGTTATTATTTTAATAATAAAAAAAATCTAATTAAATTTATCTTTATGTGTTTGTGGCCAGAAAAAAAATACTTATGTTTCAATTTTGTGTTTCCACTTGTCCTCATTTCTATCAAAATACACAGCTGCCAAATTATGTATAGAAAGCGTTAAATTGAGTCGTAATTTTTGCATAAAGTTCAATCAGTCTAATTCTTCTCAGTCTTCGATTTCTCACAAGCATCAAATCAACAAAATGACTGAGTTAAACCATAAAGTATTACATTGCAATAGTTACAAAATTTGACAAATTCCAAATTTCTGATCACAAAACTTTATCTATTACACTGGTGTGAAGGACACGTTTATTATGATATAATAAAAAGAAAGCTTCCCAGGCAAAAACATGGATTTTTTTTTTTAACAAAAAAAAAAAAAAATCGATGTTTTGATTGATTTTTAGATATATATCACTGTTGTTATATCTATAGATAGATAGATTGTAGAAAAACTACTTCAGAGCTACACAAAAGCACAAATCGTCCTCTAGTGAATTTAAAGACAAAAGTCCAGAAGTTGCATTACTGCTACGGAGCACTAGGTGATGCTGTATGATCACTGGAAGAAGTTTTCCACAGTCCAACTCAAAGAAAGCAAGCAGCAATAACTGGAATTTTGAAACTGTGTGGCATCGATGGGGCAGTGAGGGGGCTGTGGGAGGGAGAAGGGGGCGACGACCCACCTTCATCTACTTGGTGGTGAAGCTGCAAGTTACCCAAACCTGTCACATATCAGAAACCTATTATTTGTGAAAGAATTCAGCTCCCTCCACTCACACACAAATCAGTCTCAACATCTGGCACAGTAAATAAATATACCAGTGTGCGTACGTGTGTGCGTGTGCGTGTGTGTGTGTGTGTGTGTGTGGATGATGGATGGAGGAATGGGGTGTTATCAGGGAGAGCATGTATCAATGTCTGCCAGTTTTACACACAGCCTGACAGGACAGTGACACACTCGAACATGGGCGGCAGTCACCCAGACGAGCCGAGCTTCATTTCCTGTCCCTGCTCCACTGCCAAAAATATGTGACATGTTGTCTTCATTAATTCCACCTCTATTTGGAGCTCTCTCCCTCTCACACACCCCTGTACACCACTGTCCTTCCATTCATTCACACCCAAACACACACACACAGAGAACTCCCTACAAGCACTAAAAAGCGATCATACATAGGTGCTAATGAAAACCCCGTCATGTGTGCACACACACTTCTTTCCACTCTGCTATACTCGCTCTAAAAATCATTAAGCAGCCGCCAACAACATTTTTCAGCAGAGCAAACTACATAAAGATGTCACTTTAATTCGCTTACTAATTAACACTTAAAAAGACACAAATTAGATATGCGTGGCTAAAAGCAATTATAATATCCGCAAGTTTTTTGCGAGTCATTTGGGAAATGAAAAGAATGCCTAATTGCTGGAACCAACATCGTCTGAGACATGGCTTAAGTGATGCCTGTTAGGGAATGGTCTTATCTACAACTGTGGCTCTGATTACAACAGTTTACCTCAATTACACGTGCATGTGGAGAATTTGAGAAGGTACATCTCTTTCTTCTCCTTCTGTGTGTGTGTTTTGGGGTTTTTTTTCTTTGAAGGAGTTTGAGACGAGAAGGCAATTACAATTCGTAGTAGGAGCACTTTTAGGCTTTGAGAAAGAGGAATAGCAGAGGACAAGTGAGAGTGACCTCTCCTGGACAGCAGAGGAAGAAGATATTTGCAACTGGAAAGCAGCAGCTGCATCTAAGAAAAAAAAAAAAAGAATCTTAGAAATTGCACTAAAAGTGTAACAAAGAAAACAAAAGGAGAAGGGTTTGGTTCTCGCAGGTACATCACTGACTCCACTTTCCCCCTGCTTGTGCCGCACATCTCATCTGGCTATAATAATAAGAGGAGAGAAGTAAAAATAACACAATGGTGAGGGATGTTTCCACTTGGAAACTAATTATCAAGCTAAGCTGTGACTTATCCTCATCAGCCTGGCCCCGCCATTAATCTTGTGCTGTCGTCCACTTCACTAAATCCTGTGTGTTACACTATCTCACATTTACTTCATCAGCTCCAGCGCGGCTGTAATTAATGATTTCTCATGCCCTTCCCTTCTCTTCCCCAGCTCAGCTCACCATGTGTCCTCCTGCTAATCACGCTCCCGAAGAAGAAAAGGAGGGTGGAGGAGGAGGAGGTGGAGAGGAAGAGAGAGTGGAGGAAGAAGGAATAGAAGACAAGAATATATAGGATGAGTAGTCAGCCTGTCTCCAGCCTGGACACACACACATGCACATGTAGATGGCGTTAATACCTGCGCCGGCAATGAGCTTCATTCAGATGACCATATGACAAGATGGCGACTCTGTGTGATTTGGATAGTGTGTGACAGAAGACAGAGGCAGAGTGCAGAACAGACACCCGGTTTGATGAGGGAGTGTTTGCTCTGTAACACATCTCAAACCCAACAGCACCTGTTCTTTTACAGTGGTCTGTCACTTCCTGGCAGTTCTGATACCAAGATACCGTGCTAATGAGAGAGAAGGGGGGTTGTCACTCTCTTTAGAGCACACACCCACGCACAGACACACACCGAAACGCACAAAGACATGCGCACTCTTTCTGTCTCTCGCTTTCACAAACACTTGAGATGTAAAGGGAAGGAGCTGCGCACAGATGATTTCCTTCCTACAGATGCCTGTAGGCTACAGTATTTCATCAGAAATGGGGAGAACTTTTGTAGTTCTTTTTTATTTGCTCTACGGCACAATGTCACTTTCTTCTTCGACGGTGGGGCTGACTGAAAGATTAAAAAGTTTAACATGCCAAATCTGAAACTAAAAGCTCTTCAGAAAGGTTAGCTTGGGATTTTAAAGCAAGGTTGTGTCGAAATATTGTAAGCACCTGTTATCTTAACTGCACTAAATAACTTTCTTGGGTTCTTAGCCTAGTCCCACTTGCTGATGCTAACAGCTAAACTTGAGTCGCGTTGGGTGATTATTTATGGAAAATGCAATGGTTATTTACACAAGTATTCAAAGTTGGAGTCAGTGTGTCACCAATGATCTTCCCGCATGAAATGCACACTAAAAAAACTTGATGACTGATTAAACCAGAGATGGGCATCTGCTAGCTCCCTGGGCCACAATTAGATGGAGAAAATATAAATGTTAGATAATAAACTTATCATTTTCCATTGATTATGCCCCCTCTACTTTGAAAAGCTTTGTATTTCGAAGGACTGTTGTTTCTCTGTTTGGTTTGCTGAAATAGAAGCCTTATGCGCGACGGTATCGCCTCATGCTAAATGGAGAGCGAATAGCAAAATGAATACACAGACTTTGAAAAGAGGCTTCACATTACTGAATATCATTATCACCTTATCTGTGTGCACAAGACTGTTGGGAGTGCAATATTTATAGGTTGCCATTTCCAACTGTCATGAATAAACACTTTCCATGCTATTGATATATTTAGCGTCTTAGTGCAGTATATGTCCACACCCCACACTTATGATGGGGTCCAAGATGCTAAAGAACAAAGAAACTGTTTGGATATAATAAGGTTACAATCCAAATTTCTAGCATTGTGCAGATTTACTCTAATTTTTCTATTAAATCAAAGGTAAGATGGAGAAAAAGCTGTAGTTCTGATGGATTATTGGTTGAAATAATATTGAAATTGTTTCTCATTTACGATAAGGTAAAGCTTCCTTTGTCATGTCACGTTTATTGTTCTGTATCAGCCAGACAAAAAAAATAATTTAAAATTCATCACCAAATATTATTTTGCCCATCTGGTAGACTAGACTAGTCAAAGGTGGTAGAAGTTCTCCTTGGTCTCGATCCAGTCCTCCTGGATCAACTAGTAATGACTTAAACTATAAGAAGAGGTCCAGAGAAATATTACCATCTTATAACATTTTAACAGAAAGTAGTTTTTAACAACCCAAACTGCGCCTTTAAGCTCTACAGAGCTGTGTGAGATGCATGATTGAGTTGTTGGAGGCAAGAATAAGGGGATAAAAGTCAACAGTTCTTGGAACAGGAGGCAACACTTTTAGGAGGGAAAGGCTGCCTAGCATGGCCATGCTTTTATTCAATTGGGGCTTAGTGGAGCCAACAGGGCCTCACTGTCTCAGACACTTAATTACAACCCAAGACCGTTTGCTTTGCATTCTGGGCCAGCGGCGGCGGCGGCGGCAGCCGAGCGTTGCAGCCTCTACTCACTTCCTCCTCGATCTCTGCCAGGGATTTGATCGTAATGCCCATTAAATTGACTTGCTGCATCTGAAATCAAAAGCAGGGGGGAGGAGGAAGGAGAGGAAGGAGGAAGAAAAAAAAAAAAACACAGAAGAAACATGGCGGTTAGGCTCAAGGCTAAGTAAGCATGCTTAAAAACTTTAATCCTTTCCAGCTCCGTGTCAATACAAACGGGGCTGCAGTGACAACCTCTGCCAGCCAGCCAAATGGACTGCATTGAGTCAGCTCTGCCTGACTGCACACATTCATCTCTCAGTGTGGAAGAAAGGAAAGGAAAGGTAGATGAAGGAAGGAAATGGGAGCTACTGCTCATCTGAAGAGATGCACTAGAAAACGACTCATTTTCACTCTCGTGTTGCATTTATGGTCAGGAAATAATCATGCATTTGTCATCTGATCCGAAGGATTCTTTTATTTACCTGTTGAGGTTTTACATGAAACTTCTCCGACACCATAAATGGCACATCTTCGAGAGCTGCAGAGAGGAGAAAGAAAGAGAAACAAAGTTGAACTTCAAACCAACAGAACATTTTAATCTTTAGCCTTAAATGCAACTACTTTCTGAAGTCTAAACGCAGGATTACAAAACAGCAAAGCTATCACCATCCGCAGCCGCCCCAGCGCCTCCCCGCCTTCCGTCTACAGAGAGAAGATGAAAGGCTTTTTTTTTATTCGCTGTGTATGAGCACCTCCACTCTCTCCTCCAGCCCAGCCCTTTTCCCAGCCCTCTTCCAGTTTAATTACTCTTGATTATTCCTGATTCTGTCTTGTCTGAGAGATGTTCACCTCTGAAACAAAGACGCGCTCGCACTGTAGGCACAGAAAAGCGTATAGAGGGGAGACAAAACATTCACCAGATATCAAATTTGCATGAAAATAAGCCGTACTGTTCAGCCAGCAAAAAAAAAAAAGAAAAAAAAAAGTGGATTGAAATGAGGACTTGCCAGGAGCGTGGTGGTATAATTAGCATTTGACCAAACAAACGAGCTTCAACAGAGCTATAATTAAGCAGGCCTGTAATTAAGTGTATGCCCTTTATCATAATGATCGTGGTTAAAATGGTGTGATGGCTGCCAGTTGATTATTAATGGTGTAACCCCGTCCTGCATGCATCCTGCACTGGAATCAAGGTGTCACGACTGTCAGGCTAGAGAGCAGCCCTTTGTTTATAAAATACATTAGGGCCCAAATTAACACAGGGTGACAGGAGACACAAAGCCTCTCGCTTCTACGTTGAAGGGGGAAACTGCAGCTGCTCGGCTTCTTTGTAAAACTCCCAATTCTGGAGTGATAAAACTTGCCGGCGCTGGCTCCCGACCACAGCTCCAAATATCAAGGGGCCGAGCTTCAAACTGCTTCTCTTTAACCCACAGTCAGGTCACGGCGCTGGCCCGCGAATAGGAACTCATAAATGTAAGCCAAGGCTGTGAGTCACAGTCTGGGAGCTGGCGATCGCGTCGGCCTTTCCTGTTCAGAGCGATATTTAACAGTTCTGACATGATAAAAATTTTCCTCACGTTGACACTTTTCTGTGACTCGGTTATTACAGGGATGCAAGGTTTGGCACTCGGAGACAACCGTAATACAATGTGATCTTTGTGATCAAAGTGTGGCTATGGCCTCACAGGCACAGGAGGAAAGCTTTTTCACTTTTCTTGGCTCTTTTTTTTTTTTTTGCTCATTACCTCATACTGTTCTTAAAGGTTGAACACAGAGCCTCTTTGAGCTAAATGCTAACGTGAGCAAGCTTTGATGCACATAATTACCAAAATAACAGGTTAAATGTTTTCATAATTAATATTTGTATGTTAACACTGTGATATAATGAGAAATCAGCTGTTGACCAAAGGGGAAATTGACCCATAGCTGACTTCGGTATTTGAAAGTTGCATGCATTAGAACAAGTATTTCAGTAAAATGTATTTGTTGAGAGCCTTTCACAGACAAAACACTCATAAAGTACTATCCAGAAAAATCAATAAAATAGTTTAAAAAAAGTTTTTACAGTGCTTTGCTTCATTCTTTTGATTATTTGTATCTTCTGTGTGTTTTGTAACATGCTGGATTTGTAAATGTCAGCTTGAGAAATTCTGTAACAGAATTTGTTTAAAAAAATAAGGAAACTGATATTCAAAGTTACTAATACCAACTTTGCTGACTATGCTTTTGCTAATAAAAGATGCTACAAACTGTTTCAAAATGGTAACTCCAAAAAATATGATTTTGCCTTCAGTGAATATGAGATTCCTTCTTGCAGTGACTCCTCTGTAACACACAGTGAAACGTCACCTCTACTTTTGACAAAAATAACAATATAAAAGGCCAGAAAGACATTTTTTCAAGAGAAATCAATGCTGGCAGTTTGACGCCTTCCTAAAACCAGCGACCAAAAATTGGCTACAAATCTATGATTGATGCATCGCTATCAATCTTTGCGGCATCACTAACATTATGTGCTTGATTTCATGATTATCATTAAAATATAAACAATATCATTAAAATAATACAACTTGGAAGGTGGCGCTACAGATAACCTGTAGCTGATCAAATGTTTTTGATCAGCAGGAGTGATCAAAAACATTTCAAAATACATGACAGATACTTATCTCACTACATTAGCTTTTAATCTGTGCCTATTCAGAGCTTGAAGCCATGCATGGCAGCTGTTCGAACCTTGAAAACACAAGTGAACGCCACTTTGTTGCTGCCAGGACCAACGCCAGGGCAGAGGTAGGCAGGGAGAATACATTTAAATCAATAACTGCAATGGGAAGCAGAGATTGTGCTTGCTGATGGATCTACACGGCACGGACAGATGGATGCGGAGAGCCGAAGGCCAGAGAGTTTCTTTATTGCTCAAGGATTACATTTAAAACCAGATCTTACTTTGTATTCCTCTGCCATCTATACTACAGAGCATATCTTAGATTCAGACAAATGGAGAGGCGCAGCAGATGACTTGGCGGTAAGGGATGGATGCTATACTATGGAGCAATCCGAGGGTGCAAAGGGCAAAAATAATGTAAATCCAATCTTCTGAGTAGAAATCCCAGCATGAAGCATGTTCTACCCGCCCAAGTGGCCACGCTACACTCCATTACCTCATAAGCGTATTGCAGTGCAGGGAAGCCGGGTACCTGTTTGGCATTTGGAGTCAATAGGAAAACATCTGGCAGGACTTTTGGTAGAGTGGCTGTGATGATGGTAGTGATGATGATGGCTGTGAGCGCGGCGATGGTGTTAAGTAAGGAGGACCCTGTGGCTTGAGTGATTGTAGTGTAAAGAACGAAGTCAGCACAGGCCCCGTGTGGATCATTGCCTTATTAATGGCTCCGTCAGGTGCAATGAGCAATGGCTGCATTGTCATCTCCAGCCCCTGGGCACAGATGAATGGCTGTTTCAGGGCGGGAAGGGCTCCCTCGTACGCTGGGCTGAGCACTAATCCCTCACTCTTCCATTGTTGGATGCACTGTCACCCAGGACCTCAGCAACACCATACATCGCATTCCCACACCTCCGACATACGCCGCCGCCACAGCGCATGCCACGAGCGCTCGCGCACAAACACACAAGCCGCAGCGCTGACTGATGGGAAAATATGCGTGGCTGATCGAGCATACCCCATATTACCTGAGCCACCACTCAGGAGTAGCACTTCAGGAATGTTGATGAACTTTTATTTTACACTTCACTAATCCGGCAGAACTGCATTGATCTCCGTCTGGTGTGATTACACGGGCAAATCTGTCTAAGCCCCTGAATTAAGCGAGGAACGACGTGCGAGCACAAATTAACCTCCTCTCCTGTGCGGTTCTATTGTTCAGCAGCACAGAAATAATAGAGAAACGGCTCCAAAATAGCTAGGAAGCCTCATCCGGAAGCTGCTGCATTTCATATTCCAAACACCTGAATAATCCCTTCCCTCTGCATGCAGCGAGGCTAGGCATTGCAATCCCTTCAGTGTCGATGTGACGTTCAATTTGAGCCTTATTCTTCATGCAGACCACAGAAATGCTATTCTAGTTGCAGACCCGGCTCTCTGTCACCACTGCAGATAATGGTGAGTAGATGAACAGAGAGCTGGAGGAGGAGGACCCCTATGCCCACTCACAGCCCTTAGCCCCGCTCTGACATGAGAAATGGTGCCCAGGCCTGACAGCATCTCGGAGACATATTGTAGTTTATTTTGTCGCCCGGGCATGCCATCTGTGCCATTCCAATAGAGGGTGTGTGTTCAGGCGGCTGCAAGGGAGAGGGCGCGAGGCTCTGGGTCCCTCAGTAGCTCTGCAGCCGCGGCAGGTCATTAGTCAAATTGCCTAATGAGAGAGAATACAAATGGCCCCCTACCCTGACAGGAGGAATTTTGGAGGTGTCAGAGCTCCTGACCCGTGCTATGAGAACAGATGATAGCGAGTTGCTATTTTCAGATTCTTTTAATGACTATGGCTCTGTGAAACTCATTCCTTTTCTTTTATCTTTCCCCTACTTTTTTTAAACCCGCAAGACAGATGAGTAAAAAAGGAAAGAAAAAAGATTTGCAACAGCGGAAGTGTATATTTTGAATAATTTAAATGTTTACTGAGAAGTCAATTAACATTCTAAAATGCACAAAACACTGATACTGAAACAGATTAAGTGTGAAAATGGTGCCGAATCTATTTTTATTTGTCTCCTCTGGATGTGTGCGCCTTATTTCCTCTGCCTCACTGCAGTGGGAGTGGAGCATTCTGTTGCAACCTTCCTGACAGCAGCGGGGTTTATGTTAAAATATTTACTTTATTTTATGTGAATGTGCAAAAAAAAAAAAAGTAAACAAGTTGAAAAGGTTTTGCGAACACGTACGACTGAATGAAGGAATCTGTTTGTGGTTACAAACCTTTGGATGAGCCGGCGGGATGTTTCAGATTTACGAAGAAACAAAGTGAAGTGGAAACATGAGGAAATGTGCAAAGAAGCTACAATATTGTAAATAAGTTTGCTCTTTGTCCAGTTCACAGAAAATGTTGAAATTGCATGATGGAGGTATTTTATTATCTAAGCTTAATGTGGACATACAGTGAAAATAATTGAATTTATGTTTCTGTAACAACAGACAGATCCAAAAAAAAAAAAAAAAAAAATCTAGGTTAAATGACTCGCTCATGTTTACATCTGTTACAAGCAGGGCTAAAAATCCGATAGCGAGATTCAGCCAAAAGTCATCCCCAGCTGTGTGCTGGACAGCTCTCATGCCAAATTGCTTGGAAATGACATTTATCCCCCTTTAAGTTTATCACTTTTTTTCCCACTTTACGACCAAAATCTCTAGTATATTTTATTCAGAGTTTATTTATTAGAAGTAGGAGAAAAACAACACATGGCTTTACATAAATAAAGTATGGCACGCTTTTGGAATTTACTCTGAAATCCTTAAATAAAAAGTCAAAATCCTTTCAACGATCACCTCATTTAATGACTGCTGAGTCCAATAAAGCTGAAAATTTGATCTCAGTGTAACTGCAGATGTTCTGAGACGTTTGCTAGAGTTGACATCATCATGAAGACTAACTCTGCGAATGGGTGAGGAGGCAGCTTGTTGAGAAGTTTAAAACACAGACGGGTTATATTTCTGTTTTAAACACACATATCTATCATTTCAAAATGGAAACAGCACAGCACAATGGCAAACCTATGAAGATACTGCTGTCTTCTGAAACTGACAACCCAGTCGAGCAAAGGATTGATAATGGAGAAGAGTCATTGTAAATCTGAAGGAGCTGTACACCATAAAACTGACTTTAAAACAAAGCCATAAGGAAATAACAAACGGAAATGCTAAATTAAAGCCCCGTCACCCTGAAAACATCATCCCAATACAGAAAAATGATGGCATCATCATGTTGAGGGACTGCTTTTCTTTAGCAGATACAAGGGAACCGGTCAGAGTTAGTGGGAAGTCGGATTCAGCTAAATAAGCGACAGTCCTTGCAACAGATTCGGTGCTTCGGTTTCAGTTTCTGGCAGGACAACAACCCGAAACACGACTTGAGGAGCCGTTCCAAGATTCAATCTGATTAAGAATTGTAAAAAAAAATATTGTTTTATTGTTATTGCAGTAAAACAACAATCATTATAAAATTGCAATTTTAAAGTCACGAACAAAATTTTATGTCAACAAAATCTGAAGATAGGCAACACAGTTATAATTAATACTTTTGAGGTTTGAATGAGTTTTGGTTTGATAAGAGAGTGAATAAAAACTGATATATTTGAACATATGATTGAGGGTAATTATTAGCTGTTTGAAGTAGCCTATTTGATGATGGGTGCGTTCATTTTTGGATTAGTATTTGAGTTATTTTATTGTTATCATCTGTTTTATCATGGTAAATTCTACACAACATGGTAATAAAACTTTAAGTCAGTTGTACCAACCTCTACAGTAGACTTACTGGTAGAGACATACCTAGACTTTTAGCCCTACTTACAGTCAAGGTAGCCTTGACACAGTGAGGCTGAAAACAAATACAAGCCAGACTTTTCAAGTTTTATTTGCAAAGAAAAAAATTTAATTGCATGTATTATTTTCATTCCACTTAGCACATTGAGGTTTGTGGTTGTAACATGTGACTATTCATAAGGGATATGCATAGCTTTAGAACCTAACAGAACCTATTTCTGTCACTGAAAACACTAACCTCTCAGAAGTGACAGGAGAGCCCTGTCTGCTAGTTTGCAACTGGGAGCGTTGCTGAAAAGAAACAGTTGACAATCAGACTTTAATCAGCAGCACGGAGTATTTTAAGACACTGCCATGCCACTGGCGTTGATCCCCAGCTGTGGCTGCTGGTACATATGCAGCAGAATGTGTGCATAAATGCCGTCCGCCTCTCTGGACAAGTGTAAAAGCTGGCAGAGGACTGGCAGTAAATTGCATGTGCCGGATGGGACGCAGCAGAAGGCACAATTACACAAATCCCCTCTTAATTAGCGGTTCTGTGGGCAAACTAACCTGTAATGATGGGAGGGATGTGGCGAGCCCCAAGAAATCCTAACAAGAAACACTCAGCAGCTCGGGCGACTGGGTCATATGGTTTCAACTCCCCTGAAGTAGTGACTGACGTGTGATCTGTTTTGATCAGCGGAGCTGCAGGAGACGGCTCCCATGCAGCCCTCGCTCTTCACAAATGCGAGCCCTCGCAGAGAGACCTGCCCTCTGGACTGTGGGTAAAGCAGCGGGTCCCGCGTGGTTGTGGGTGGCGTTATTAAGTTCTCCGTGCTCACAGAACCGGGCAATGTAATGTGGCATCTCACATAGTGAGTAATGAACTGCGCCAGAGCGGAAGCAGGAGGGATGACAGCCAAAGAGGCCTCCTTGGCAGCCACTAACCTGGGCATCCACCAATTTATCATCCCCCAGAACCAATTCACCAATGCTGCACTGCCATTTGTCATTAATTATGCTAATAAGGATACCATTACTCTCCTGACGAAAAAGGAGACTGTTTCTGGTGTAATGCATTTGCCGTTGAATACATATACGTTTGCTTGTTAGCTTTACTGTCAGAATGAGGGGACTTTAAAAAAGAGACATCTTCCATTATTCAAATTAAACTGTTATGCTTTGCACTTTAAAAATGCATGCGGCATTACAGAAGAAGCGGAGACTTCTGCTGCGGCTGCTTTATAATTATGCAGCATTCGGTGCACCACAGCATAAAAATGGCCTCATCTTTGTAAAAACACTGGTGTGTTTGAACTTTTCAAAGCAGACTTTATGGTTCTAAGCAAAGCAGTCTAAGCAGAACTATTTAATATGGCTTCTGGGAGCCCCAGATGCCCTTTTCCAAAACGACTTCATTCCCAGAATCTCATTGTGCTTTCTAAATCACACCACACTTTGTATTAGAAGACCATTAATTACAAACTTAACAAGTCAGCAGAGCCATTAAAAGATCTTTAAGGCATATTTGACCATAAATCTCCTTAAACTATATTTAATGACTGGATTTTTTTGTGAAATATTTTTTATCAAGTTCTAATTAGATGTGTGATAACAAACCCTGCTGTACATGGGGGCAAATGAGAGAGCCGTGACAGGCCCATCCATTGAGGCCGTCCACGTCTGGACACCGAAACTAATGGAGCACCGCTTCTATCTCAGGGATGGATAGAAAGCAATGAGGGATGAGACTCCACAGTCCAGTCTGGCCGAATGCAAAGTCATTTAAAGTCCCTTATTTGACTGTAATAAAGGTCCAGAAATGCCTCAGGGCTTCAAGGCTCCAGTCAAAAAATCCATTAGGATTTACACAGGATTGATCCTCAAAAACTTAATGGCGCCACCACGTTGGGATTGATCGCGTTTGGCAGCCGAACCTGGATAGACTGGCCTGACATATGAAATGAATAAAAGCCATTATTTTAAGCTGTATTTCAATGCAATTGACTCTCATCACATTTTATTGGATTTCTTTTTTTCTTTGGTTTTTGAATATGCAACAATAATATCTGCAGTCATTAGAAAAACTGTGGGAAAAAGAGAGCACATGGCCAGTGAACTAACTCCATTTCCTGTTCCAATGAAATTGTGACAAAGTCACTACGCTGTCATGCATTAACAAAGTCTTATTTCTCACAGCGTATCAGCTTTATAATGCCTGCTTATAAACTTTTAAACTGTTTGAAGAGCTCTTACGCACTCTTTCTTTTGCTGGATTTGAAAACCGATCCATGTCTGAGTGTAAAAGTTATGCTTGCTTGAAATATACAAATTAACCTCAAAATTATTCACACCCCTGGAAAATTTAGGATGCAGTTTTTGAGTTTCACCAACGTGTTTTGTTCTCACTGGAAGAAATATCAATGCCTTGGAGCGGTCGAGTCAGAATAAATATTTTTGATAGACAATCTGTGGAGAGAGTTAAAGATTAGGGTGATGGCAAGGAGGCATTCTGACGTCAAAGACTTGGAGCTCACCATCAGATAAACACAATACCACTGGAAATGTAAAAAAAACAAAAAAAAAACAAGTCACCAATTAAAATAAGTGTTGTATGTGTTACTTTAATGTCATCAATTATTATTCTATTGACTATTTGTAATGGAATAATTTAATAGGACTTATTTTTCTTTTCTAATCTGACTCCCCTATGGTTCACGCGGACTTGCGATTTCTAAAAGTCATTGCACATTTTACACAAATCTTAACATTTTCTGTATTTGCTTTTTTTCTGACCAATCACTGCAACTCAGCTGAATTTTGACCAATACCTTTAAGCCCCCTTCTAATTTCAATTCACTTGTTTCTTGACTTATTTAGAAAGCTGGAAAGATGAAAGCATGTGTGACGCTAACGGGTAACATTTCAGTGTTTTTTATCCTTTCCTTTCATCATTTTAAGTCTATTTTGTGGAATTTGCTTATACTGTGTATAAACTTCATGTTAACTTGAATGACCAACATTGAATTATTCATAATTTTATTTATACTAAGGGTGGTCGCTTCAAGAAGGTACTTGAAAATGTTATTTGCGCTTTAAATATTAAATATGATAAAACTGTTTTTGGCAAGGTGATTTGAAGCAATTTCAACTTTTTTGGGAGACCATCTAGAGGCAAAAATAAACCCACTGCTTACATGCTCAGCAGTATCTAACCTCAAATCACTGCAGCTAAACTGCTATGTCATGATGAAAAGAAGAACAAAAAGCAGATTTACACACTAATTTAGTAGCTGCAGCTTTATTACAATTACATTTTGCACTGCTGTATATTATTTTTTTTTTTTAGGAGGTTGTTTTAGTATATGTGCATGAATGCATTACATGTAAATACCGTTCTCTCCCTTGCAACACTCTTCCCCTAGTTTCCCTTTCGCTGACCAGGAAAATTAAGAAGCAAAACGCGGGTTTTAAGAGCATTCCTTTCATGTCTTGATGCAAGCTTTGGCATCGCTTCAAACATCAAGATCGGTTTCATAGAGATCCCTTTCCATCTAAAGTAAAAAGTGTGGCAGTAAATCTGCCCGAGCCTCCCCCGTAACACTTCCATAAATGATTCATTCAGCTCAGTTTAGCTGATGCAAAACAGAATGTTAGCGAGTCGTGGACAGAGCCGGAGCTGCAAAAAAAAAAGAAAAAAAAGGGGAGACAGAACAAACTGCTTAGTAATTTCATCAATCTCTCACGTATAAAACTGGGAGAAAGGAGTGAGAAGAGCATGGTATATACTGATAATAAGTTTTATATCACCATTCAGAGGTTATGTTTTTTAATCTTTCAGCCTAAAGAATTGTGTTTGTCTAAAATATAACCCAGGCCGCGCAGAAGCAGTTGAGATTCATCATGGTTGGAGATAAGAGCTGCCTGATCTCCTCCCTCTGCACAGACTAGCCTAGAACTACACATGGGAGATAAGATGGAACTTTTGTTTGAAACCTGATGAGAAGCCTCTTAATGAAAGTGCTGCGGCAAAAATAATCTTTTTTCTTCATGTTAGTCAATCAAGAAATCGTGTAGTTAGGGGTGGGGGAGAAGAGAGAAAAAAAAAAAACAGAGGAGAAAGAAAGTAATTTTGCATAATCAGTGAGCACCATCTGGAACAATTAACCAAATTCCACAGAACTCAGAGGATCAGTCATATTGGCTTATTAAAGATCCAGAATTATACAAGTAATAAATCCTTGGAAAAACGAAGCGTACCCCTGCCTGTCACGACTATTTTAACTTCAAATACAGTGGAATACTTGATAAGGCTGAAAAGAGGAGATTAATATATGCAAATTATGTGGAGCATTTAAAAGCCCCCCAACAACTGTCTCTAGGTTTTTTTCCCTGTCTCTTATTACAGGGCTTTATGTTTTATTCATACACCAACTCACCTGTCATTTCATAAGCTATAATATTATGAGGGTATTATTAAACAGTATAGAGTGGAGCTTTAATTGGAAAGCTCCATTGCATTTTCCAATTATTTGGAGCAAATTAAAAGCAGATGCACATAGTTTAATAAGAATTCTAATATTGTTTCCTGAGAATCAAAAATCACTGTCATCCTGCCAAGATATTTTGCAAACCCGAGTTAATTTTGAGCCTCCATATTTTTTTTTTCTTCTCTGAAGGATGGTCTGTCTACTGTCTGTTAATTGAAGTTCCTCTAATGGATAGGGAAATAATTGCTCTCCATATTATGTTAGATCAGGGCCAGTGTCAGTGTTTATTTTTGATTAACGCTATAGATATGCAAATGTATTATTTTATATTAGATTTAACTTTTCATCAGGTGGACGACTGCCGAATGCTATACGTTGCTGAGCTGGTAATAAAAACAGCCTGCAGGCTGCATGTTGGATAAATGTGGAAAGAAGTTTAATGTGGAAGTTTTCAACTAATGCATTTGCTTTTTTTTTTAACTCAAAGACAGATTTTTTATTTTTTTTAATGCACAAACAATCTCTTTCAAAATATCAAGATTTACTGTCAAAGCATGAATAATAGACCTAATTGGCTGAGGGAGTTGGCATGGATCAAAGCAATGCCGGTGAAGGAAAGCAAAAAGGTTGAGAGAGGAGGGGCGGAGGGATGGGGGAGGCTGAGTGCTGCTATGAACACTTGATAACTTTTCAAATGAGCCTGAACTGTCAAGTGATGGAGGGCTTCAAAATAAATGTGAATTAGTTTTTAATATTCGGGTAATAAATGTCAAAGCTTCTGCACATCACATGTGAACATGATGTGACTGCAGATGACAGATTTCCCAGACACGTTACCTCTCCTCTCAACTCGTCTTTTCTTTCTTTCTTTTTTTTAACCCTTTCTTTTTGCGTGTGTGCATGCGAGTGTGTGTGTTGTTGTTTTTTTTTTGTTTTGTTTTGTTGGGAAGTGACGGAGGGTTTAATCAAGAAAGCAGGCAATTCATCAATCCTAAAGAAGGCGCCTGTACAACCCTGACAGAGCGCACATGGTTTTAGACCAACTCAAACCTGGCCAGCTGTCAGCCCACACACACACACACACGCACACGCGCACATATGAGCATATACAGACACTAACACACACACACACTAGCTCTATTGGGCTAACAATTATCACAAACAGGCTGTCGGCTACGACCTCACACTTGGTCTGCAGGCTATCACATTGTTAATGAAGGGAAGTTGCGTTCTTCACATTCGCAGTGATGCTGTGATGCTGATGAGAACAGTGTGACAAAAAAAAGAAAAGAAAAGCAAGAAGTGTTCTTATTGTGGTGCTTATTGTATTTTATTTAAACTGCTCCTTTCACAAGTGGGAGAAGGCGGGAGTGTGTGCACCTGCAGAGGACAGGTTCTCTGCAGATAAATGATAAGCGCTGGCAGCGCACTGTGGAGTATGTGCATGCTCCTCATTGTCACTCAAACCCTGTCCCAGTGGATGGATCCCACACCAAATGCCACAAAATGTTCAGGAGTGTGACAATGTACTGTGTGTCAGGGCTTAACTCGCAAAACTAAATGATGTCATGTAGAAACTGTTTTCTTTCTTTTAGAAAGGAAACAGTGCTTTTCTCTCTGTTCAGGTTAATTTTGGAATAAATCCCGAATAAAAGGTGTATTATATGAAATATATTTGATTGGGGTAGCTGCTTAAAAACCTACTTGTGTTAATCAGGATGGGTGCAGCATTGCTATTGAAAGCGTGCGCCTCTGCTGGAGCAGCAGGAGGCATCCTCACCACATGGTGTCTCTCTCCAGCTAGATAAAAAAAAAACCCGCCTGCCACATTCACCAGCTCACACACATTTAAAGCCTCCAGTGTCTCAGCCCACTCTGGTTTTGTGGCGCTGAGGCTGTCAGAGCAAAGCGCTGTTTTCTACCAAATGTACCTTTTTTTTTTTGGTTTGAGTTTTAGTCGTGGGGCATATTGTAGTTGTTAGGACTGGAATTTCTCCCCGACGAAGACAAAAGAAGCATCCAGTGCACAAGAGGTACATGTGCAAGTTTGGTATGTGATGGATCATCTTCGACAGCCGTTAATGCCGAGCTCCTCTGGGAAGTCACGTTCGCAGAGATAAGCAAAGCTCTGTATGGTGTCCGTCTCTGAGAAACTCTAATATGGGGAAGGTTTACTTTAAATGCTTAAACAGTTTTTCTTTTCTTTTTTTAAGATCCTGAAAAAGTTTTAAAAAAAACATTTTTAAACAAAGATATGCCAAGAAATTCACTTTTGGCAAATTTTCAGCTTAATCAACCCCTACCGGTGACAGAGCAGTTGTAAAGTTAAAAATATAAATATTTTCGTACATGTACCAATTGAAGAACAGTGAAGTTTTGCTTCAACATCAGTGAAAATGTTTGAAGCACAATTCAGAGGAAGCACATACATAAAGTCATCTTCTTAGAGACTTATTAAAACACGTCTGCGGTTCAATCGGACAATGAGAGTATTTCAGCAGATCACAGGAAGACTGAACATTTGAGCTTCCAACCTCTGTCTGTCACAGAACAGGCTGGATTTGGAAATGTTGGAAGGCTTTCGGAAATCCCAGAGCTAAGGATCTTCATTCTGTGGGAGTCTGCTGCTGATGACTGTTGATCACTAATGTAAACTGAAGGATAGTTTAATATGTCAACCCCATTATTATGCCATAGTTTAAAAATAATTCTAAGTCACTTTACAGAGTGTTCTCTCACACACCCAGTGTGGCATCGCCTCCATTCACAATAAAAATAACAATGTTCTATGATGGCTGTACAAGAGAAATCAGAATCAGCTGAAAATGTTTTTAGTTATACAAAAACCGGAGACCAGAAACCTGCTACAAAAATCTGATTTCTGCTTTCCTCAATTTGCCCTTTTCCCCCAAAGGCCACACCTGAAACATTTTGCGCAATTAATTTATTTGAAAACATAAAAGACATCAAAAATCAAAATGTGCCTGCATCAGTCTGTCATCTTTTACCTGTCATAGTGTAGATGGCACTGTTCTCCTGCTGATGCTGTGGCCTGCTGATGGCGATCCTGCTGGAAGGGGAAAAAAACAAATAAAGTGAATAAAATATACCAAAAAACAGCTTATAATGTCAAAAAAGATAGAAAGAAACAGTGCTTGTCAAACGGCTTATTACAAGAGATGTATCTCAGACATTTGTAAAGAAATGCATTCAAAAATCTAATTTCCCTCTGAACACAAGTGGCTTCTGAACTGTCAAAAAGCAAAAAGAAGAGAATTGAATGAAAGTGAATTCAGAGTGGAGAAACATGGTAGAAGTTCAACAGTGCCTCGACTGCCCAGGGGCTTGAACAGACCTTTGGAGCGGGATCTTGTTAATTCTGAGGAACTGAGAGATTCCATTATTCAAAGAGAAGACAAGTTTTTTTTTTCTTCTTCTTCTTTTGCTCTTCTTTTTTGTGGCCTTGTACTACAGAAAACAGCACAGAATGCAATTTGTGGGTAGTTGAAGTTAACAAACCATATAAGATTGAAATCCTCATCAATCAAGCTATCATGAATTACACCCTGTGACTCACCCCCCCCCCATGGATCGATATATCCGCAGCAAGCAGAAAGGGGGGAAAAAAAAATCACAGCTTTGAAAGAGAGCTGCTTAACATGACATGCTTTGGAGGTTAGACTATTTCCAGGATGGGTTCGCAGAACTCATGAAATTATAATGCGGAGAAGTTGGGAATTGCATTTAAAAGCTGGATCGAATAGATTTGCAAGTTGCTGTTAAAGAAGGAAGGGGGTATGTAAACTAAAACATTCACTAAATTTAAGCCGACGGCCAGATCTGCATATTCTGCGGGCGCCACACCTTGAGTTGTGACTTTCTGAGCTTTATCTCTCCGGACGAGATAAATAAACGCAATAATTTCCATCAACAGCAATAAAACAAGAATTGTGACAGGCTGTGGTATTTATGAGACGAAGCCTGCAACTCAGATTTATTTGCAGTGAAAGGGTCGACTTTTCTGCACCTCATTTACATCAGCATTTGGCCATGTTAAATCCGGGCCAATGGTGAATTTTTAAAAGGTTGGCATCAATCTTGTGGGGAACAACTGCCACATTCAGCGCAGACTTCTTTTACCTCGCAAAGGTTGATCCCATTGCTGGAGAACGGAAAAAAAAAAAAAAAAAGAGGTACACATCTTTCAAAGCACAAAGATATCGCATGTGCAGATAAACTAGAGCCAGATGGTTGAAATGTCTTTTAGGGCTTCTGCTGCACGTTGTTATTGTCGTACAAATACTCAGAATAAACAAAGGAACAAAGAAAATGGCTTCAAGACTTATGCTAGAAATGGAAACACACAAGAGTGAGCTCATGAAATGCTTTCTTACATTGATAGAACAATTGGTAAGATTTTTTGTAAGATTAAAATTTGCCCAAGCGTTAAATTGGGTAAATTTAAATATTGGGTAAATATTTAAATTTTCTACCAAAATAGAGATTTAAAAAGGAATGGCTAAAGCAAAAGAGGTGGATTAGCAGCTCTTGCCAACTGATGATATCATCCATGATGTTACTATGGAATATCATCTCTTTGTTATAAGTCGGACTGCCCACAGCATCACCAACACTTTGAAGATACTTGGATGGCAAAAGTTATGACAACGTTTAATTCCCATTTGGAGCAAATAAAGTATTTGTGAATAAAACCAAATTGAATATTAAAACCCAATATAAACATAACAGCCTTACTGTTTGCTGGGAACAATGAATGACAAGCTTAACTTCAGTCAAATTCTAATCCAAATAGTTTTAGGCTTAAACCGATATGCTTCATCAGATGTTGAGTAATACCAATATTTAACCAATGTATTATTTAAAAGGCTCCATAGTTCTGTTTTAGAGTGTAAAGGCAGCCTCCTGGGCTGGTTTCCCGTCTGTCTACAACATCCCTCTACCCCCCAAAAAAAACAGAAAAAAAAAAAAAAAAAAAAGCAAGTCTCAATCCAAATTGCTGATTTCTAAATACAACTTTAGGTGCACTGGAGAGGGTAGCATAAGGCAAATCAATTAGACAACTAATTCTTAAAACAAAAACATGGCAAGAGCATTTGCTAATCAACAGCAGTGTTTGGGCCCACATTATGTCGGCCACTGGAGTTTTGAAAACAATTAATCCTCATTCTAGGCAAGGAGAGCCATATTGACACATACTCCTAATTTGAATATTCAATTACAGCGGAGTTCCTCATCAAATTATGGCAAAACTGGGAACAAGGCCTGAAATATTCACGCAATTACAGCGTGGATCAAAAGTGTTGTGTTCCCATGAAATCTGCCCAGGTTAAAATCAAATTAGTGCAGCAAAAGCAAAACTGCAACACAAAGGATCACTTTGAAGACACAAACTGTAATTTATACAGATTTGCCTCGTATCGAATTCATCTTTGTTTAGCGCGGGATAAAGAAAGGACTTTTATTTTTATAAAGATAAAACAAGAAGGCAAAGAGAAAGTGTGAGGCAGACCGTGGGGACCGGCAGGCAGCAGTCAGACGGGAGGTAAGAATGGGAGTAATCTCCCCGAGTGTGAGGAGCCAGAGCTGCATTACAGAGAGCTGGAAGCTCTTGTTTTGACACACATCTAGCCTCTCCTGTGACAACATCTCCACACCTTCCCCAGAGTGCCGGCACTGTTGCTTTGTGGGAGCTGCTTTCTCACCCATCATTATCCTCCTTTAAGCTCAGTGTCAGCTGCCGAAGACGGGATCCCTCTGAATTTCGGAGGCCCCCCCATGCGATCTCACCTGATCATTCAATCATTTCTGGCATTGCCGCGCATCCCATTGCTTGATCTCTGCTTCTTCTCGCAACTTTCTTGAGCACAAAGTAATGAGCGAGATTGAGCTGGAAAGGATTGTTCCTCAGCACTTCAGACAGAAGATCTGTCTTGTGGCAGACAGTCACAGTGTCTCTCTTTCTCTCTCTTGCTCTCTTTCTCTTCCGCTGGCAAGACTTGGTTAACCAGCATGCAATGAAAGCAGATACAATACTCTAGCAGAGCTCCGCCAACGTGTGGAGCGTGACAGGTAGAAGACTGCAATTCTAAAAGTATTGATATGAATGCCAATTCTGACACTGATGACACTCTATATGCTTCACCTGAAAAAGGCAGCTATGCAAAGAGAGAGAGAGGGAGAAAAAAGAAAAGGAGAAAAAAAAAAAAAACTGGCCTTGACATTTTTATCACCGTACAGTTTGATTTAAAAAGTGGCCGTGTGTACAATAGCCTATTATTCTAAGAGAAATGTCAAAAACCTTGATTCTGAGTGAAGCGAAAGAAATTGCAATATTAGGACAAGGCTAATTTATGCCAGCAGTCAGTGTAGAGGTCAGATATCAGCCTCAGCAATGACAGTTTTATCAGGAGAACAAATGGCAGCGCTGGTCAGGAGGAGGAAGGAGGGAAGATACTTTACAGGATACATTAAAACGCTGACCGGATGGCGCGACGTCTTTACATTATAGAGTCGGGGAGTGGCTGATACGGCCTGTCTTGACAGAGAACAAGTAAAGTGGTTGACATCTAGCTGTGGCCATGAATCAAAACAAAGGCCCGTCACTGCTTAAAATGCCGTGTACCGACTTGATAAAGAGACTTTTAACACAAGGTCTAAACACAGCTTCACAGGCCTCCGCCCTCTGGCCGTGTTCACATCAGCGGTATGGTGTGTGGTGGCGGCTTGTGTGAAATGTCACTATTTTAGTCTTTGGTTCCTATGTTAACAGGTCAGAGCATGGACACAAGGTGCATCACTGCAACTGAGTTATGTGCTGGGAATCAGAAAAAACAAAAGACAAACATTTCATAACTTTTGGTGATCATATTTAAGGTATTTTAGCGACACATTATAATGAAACTCTAAAATACGTCATAATATTTCTTCTAATTTCACCATCTGCATGCTGATAGGCTTTTTTTCTAGTGGAAGGGCTACAGAATAACCTTAGACGGTAACTGCTTTTCTATCTTGACAGAATAAATTTAGTTTTTATGTGGTTAAAAGAAATCTTTGCTCACATAATCACTATTTGATTGCAACTGGTCAATCGTCTCTGGAGCAGCAGCAGGACAAAAAGGCTAAAGACGTAAAGCAGAATATAATGCTTTGACTACAATAGGAATTTAGACTCAGTTTGATATAACTGTTATATTTTAATCATAGACTTATTTTAGATGATTCAACAAATCACTTTAAGAACACAGTCAGACTTTTGGGATATGTGTCTCCAGCTTTGAACATCTGGAAGCCAATATTTTTGTCTGTTTTTGTTGTTGAAAGCAGCTTAAGTTCAGTCACATTAGCTACGTTTTCATAGATTTTTTATTTTTATTTTTGCATACAAACAAAAAAAGAGAGAAAATGCAAATCAGGTGTGTGGTTAGGAGCAAATAAACCAGGCTACGAAAAGCGTATTTTTGTCAAATGCTGACATTGTGTATGGCTGTAATAAACAAGATATAGACATTGCCAGCATGAACCACACATCTCAGAAGAAATGGAGAGTCCTCCTACCCAACATAGAGGTTTGGACTTAAAAAATGTATGCTTCTACTAAGCGACAAGCCCACCAGTGTATCGGAGCGTTCACTACGTTGGAACTTATTGAGGTAAATGTGTGTCAATCTCCACTTTTGTGCATTACCTCTTTTTCAAAAAAACACCTCATGCAAACATAAAACCTTTTCACAAAACTGAGGAAGTTAATTTGAATTTTTACAGTCTCCATCAACCTTTTCTAAAGTGATGCTTCAAATTTTCCTTAAAAAAACCATTGATGGATGGAGATTGTCTCTGCCTCCCCACAACATGAAACTGCCACCACCATGTATAGCATCTGTTTAGGGATATATACAATGTTTGTCTTACACCATATAATGTTTTGGTTGCAGGCAAGTTCCATTTTGGTCTCCTCTTAAAGAAGACGCTGACCAGAGTGCCTTCTTCTATGCATGAAACAAAACAAATGGCAGCTTAACACAGAAACATTTCAGATTAACCATAAAAATAGTAATTAATTATATTCCTCTATTTTATGTAATGAGTTGAATAATTCCAGTGCTGCTGACTGAAATTTTAAATCACTAAAAAGATGCGACAGTTCTTCCTCAGATTGTGGCTCATATTTCCCCTTTCAGTTTTCAGGCGTCTGCAAAATAAATCACGATGGCAAGTCGAAATGTTGGAAAATTAACACTATTGACGACGAAATTTTGATCGTCTGGTTACCGCTCTTCTTCCCCAGCAATAGAGAAACAGTACCAATGAAACACATCTGCCTTGACGAAAACAACCTTGTGCATCCCATAATGATGCAACACGATGCAGTTACTCCGCGTTGCTGGGAGTTGTGGGGGGAATGATGGAGGGAGCAAGATTTGTGCTTTATGTTTGTACATAACACTAACAGGCTCCTTCTGCCTGAGGCAATGGGAGGTTTGAAGAGGGGGATCAGCGCGCCTTCAAAATTAGAAGGGTCATTAAAAATGTACACATTATTGACTGTATTTAAAACATCTTTTCCAGTGACTGTAAAGAGCACTTAAGTTTAAGAGGTGCTGCTCTGCTAAGGCCATAAAGTTGCCTCAGAAAGCCTGAAGAGAGCTTGGAGTGGAGATTTTTCGTGAGTATGTATAAAAGCACAGCTGAGTTGAGGGAATGGTGAGAGATGAGGAACTGCTTATAAACCACTGTGTCAAGATATCTAATCTGTGACTTTAAAGAAGGAGCATAACTATTTATGGTTGTGTGTATGGCTGTCTGAAGTGTATGTAACTACACAGAAATAAATAGTCAAAAAGGGTGCCACGGTTTGAGTCGCCCACAGTCCCGTCCTTATGTGTCAGTGTTTTACGGATGGAAAAACTTTCAAAGACGACTCCCTGTCTGTGAAATGAATTTTAATGTTAATACAAAAACGGCAGCCTGTGATCTCAGCAGGCATCAGGAGATGGAGGGAGGGGTGGGAGTGAGTCGCTTCGAGGTGCAATTTATTCCAACCTCTGAGCCTCGCCAACTTGAAAGTGGGCTTCAAAAGAGCTTAGGATTACCAGGAAGAAGTCGTGAAGGGGGCGCGTTGGCCTGAGCTCCGACACATCAAAGATTATTGATCATCCGACTCCCAAATTGCGGCGGATTCGCCGAAAAAGCTTCAGTTTCCCGCTTTAAAATGGTCCGTTTATTGTTCTTATCTCACAGCAGCGACCAAATGCGAGCAGCAGCTCTGTTTCGAATTTGCCTCCCGGTCTCCGGCACGGTGCTGCTTTTTAAGCGGCTTCAGCGCAGGATGGCGGCGCACTCCGCTTCCAGCTTGGCAAACACCTGAGCTGGCCCGTGCCATAGCTCCACTCTCACCAAAACGGCACACCACGGCGGAAAGGAGTCTATAAATTGTTTATTTACAATTTGCTGTGGAAATCCCCTGCTCTTGACTGGGATAAATAATTCAGCTGTTTGATCTGAACACAGTACAAAGGTTCGCTCTGTTCACTCCGAGGCCCAAGGCGGAGGAAGCCACAAGCGTGCACACTCCACATGGTGGAGATTTTGGGAGCTCTCCTCCCTTTCCTCTGCAGCTGTCACTAACTCTCTGGGCCACGTCGTCCTCCTCTGTGTCTGCACCATGTCGGAGGAGCGGCCTTTCCTCTGCCTCCTGGGATGCCCCCCACACAAATAGCAGGAGTTTAGCCCTTGTTGAACTCCTGATGTTGTTTCAGGGGATCCTGTCTAGTTAGAAATGTCTCTCCGGTTCACCCTCGCTCGCTGCCTTGTTGTCCAGACAAGACCCTCAGAGGCAGATTGCCCAGTGATCAATTGCTTGTGTCTTCATTGCCTTACACGCGGTAGAGAGAGGTGGAACAAAGGCTCACGAGTACAGAGAGTGTAAAAAAAAGAAAGAAGGATAAGCACAGGAGGAAAGTTGAGCAACAAGTTAGAAAACACGGTATGATGGCACCTTGTTGTGCTGTACAGGGCGTCGGTTTTTGGAGCGCTCCTGGTTTGGTGAGATGACTGTCTCCGAGGAACGTCTCCCATGCGATACCATATCCCCATATTGTTTATCTCTCTGTGAAAAACATCAAGATGAGAAGGAGAAGCTTGTGTAAAGTTAATAAGCTTAATAATAGAACCCTTAGAATTAAGAAAAAAAAAATCTGGACATACTGTATAAAGCCAAAAACATTTAGTGACTGATTTCATTCATTTCCAGTGACTATCAGCTCACCCCACACAGGTGTAGTTAACAAGCTGGTACTTGGATTTGGCGGTGATCTGGATGTCACATACAGCTGTCTCGGCTTCCTCACGAGTGCTCATTTTCACACACAGCCTCCTCTTCCTCATGGCAGCTTCCTCTGATGAGTAAAGTCATGTACATGCGAGCGTGTCAGGAAGGAACTAGTGCACATTCACTTCTGTGTCCTCAGAGCTTGGATATATATATAAAAAAGAACAATTCCAAGAGACCAAGAGACACCTTCAGTGATGAGAGATAATATTTATATATGTACAGAGCCTTGCAAAAGTATTCAAACTTTTCAACTTTTACACATTTTTTCACATTACAACTAACAAACTTTTATGTAATTTATTGGGATTTTATATAACAGACCAACACAAAGTGCTTTTGTGTAATTGTGTGGATTTTTGATCTTTAAAGCTTTTAGAAGACATCTGAAAAGTGAACTGTGCTTTTGTTTCAAAACCCCTCTGAGTCAATACCTCTGAAAATCAACTTTTTCTGCAAAATTTACAGCTGCAAGTCTTTCAGGGTATGTCTCCGCCTGCTTTGTTCATCTAGACAATAAAATTATTGCTTATGTTGGGTGTTAAGTGTCTGCGATCGTCAGTTTTAAAGGCACAGATTCTTGATTGTACTGAAGTCTGGGCTTTGACTGGGCCTTTCTAATACATGATTATGTTTTTGCTCTAAACCACTCTATTATGCTGTCACATTGTGAGGATGGTGTTTGGGATTACATGGTTAAAAAGTTTTATTTTAATCTCTTTTGCTACATACTATAGTCCCTACAAGGTCTGTCGCAAACAGGACTTCTTTTGGTTTTCTTTTAGCAATGTCTTTCCTCTTCCCAATCTCCCATAAAGGCCAGATTTGTAGAGTGTAGCAATTTTGTCCCTTTAATAGATGAGCTGTGAGTTACCAAGGGACTATGGGTGCTTCTTTGATTAATTCTCTCTTTACCTGGTCTGTCACTAGCTAGTCAGCAATGGTTTTGTACATTTAAAGTTGTACCATACTCTATCCGTCCATTTTTTTAAAGCTGTTTTGATCCATTCATTGATTAAAATTTGAAGTTCTATGAGATATTCAAAGCTTGGGATATTGTTTTATAACATAGAATGCTGTGTGTCTACTAATGTTTTCTAAATATAAAGTAAAAGTATTTATTGCTTAAGATCTTCAAGGGGCAGCTGGATTTTACACACAGGTGGACTCTATTAACTTCTGGTTCTCATTTATGCACAACTTTGTGTTCATCACATTAAACCCCAACGACACACATAGAGGTTTGTGGTTGTAACAAGTAGGAACAAAATTTAAAATTAATACCTTTGCAAGACTCTGCATATTTATAAAAGTCCTAGTTATGCATAACCCAGGAAAAGGAAATGGTCTTATCTGTGTTTCTGGCTGACTTACTGTGCTCTGAGGGAATTGACTGGACACTGGAAAGGCACAAAATATGCGTGCATTATTATCATTTTTATCATTTCTCTAGGTAAAATGACGGACGCAAGTGAATTCTCCATCAAGTTTAATGCACAACAGGGATTTAAACTCGATATTCTGGATAGGGATTCATACATAATGCCACATGTATACATTAAACATGGATTCACGCAAAGTAATAAAACATTAAATTACAACACAGCCAAAGAAAACATAATCTCTTTTCCTCATTCTGGCAAAAAAAGAAAAAGGAAAAAAAAGCATTGCCATGCTTTTCTATATTGCATTTGTGCCTTGCTCATTTATTTCCTCAGCAACACAAGGAAGTGCTGTGTAAATGCAATGATAATAAAAATAATAAACAAGCTGTCCTCACTCCACACACCAAAATATTATTACATTTTCAAGGCATGGATGAGGTGGAAGGAGGTAGGGGGGAAATACGTAGCACTCAAAACCCACTAAAGCATTGGGGAATGCATTTCATTAATATTAGATAACCCCCATCTACTGGTCCTCTCCCCAAATAAATACATAAATAAATAAGCCACTCATAAAGAAAAGCCCAGCTCCAGCTGAGATAAACAATGACTCATGATTCTCCTCTCTTGTACCTCCGGGGCAAAATGTTTATTTTATTCCCACAGTCTGCCATAAATTAAGCTAACCTGCACCCATAAAACATTTACTATCTCAAGCAAAGTTGCCCCTGAGGACCCCCCCCCGAAAGCTGGTCGGAGAGAGTGGAAAAAAAAAAAAAAAAAAAACAGAAGGAGGATGCCTGTGGTTAGTACTGACTGCTTACTGTTTATTTACTTTTGTCTAATGTTTCTTGCACAGGTGTGAAGGACTCTGGTAGTGGGTCCTTGATGTCAATCAGCTTCATATCCACAACAACTTCAGGCTCCTAAAACCGAAGAGCGGGCGATAAAAAAAAAGAAGAAAAAACAAAACGTGTGCAGTTATGCAAATTCATTTTTCAAAACAATATATGGATTAAGAAGTGAGAAGAAAAGATAAATAAGATTACTAATATACTCAAAGCTCCTAGAATCCCTAAAGAGAATGGTTTGCAACATGCCTAATAATTGCGCTATAGAAACTTATTCTTGGTCTGAGAGGAGCATCTGTGAACTTCCAATCATTTTCAACCTTTCAGGAATAGAAGTTGTGCAATGATGGGAGACAGAGAGGGCACTCTGATCAACAGAATTGAACTAGTTAAAAATAATCAGGGGGGCTGTGTAGTTGACATTTTCAAGCATGACTCTTCCCTGCCTCCCATTACATTTTCATTTTTTGCCATAATAAATTGCAATAATACACAGCGGCAGCAAGGAGTGGGGCGAGCCAGGCGTGACTTGATGCGTCCAAAATGCCTGGATTACACTCTTGCAGCTCCTCGACTGTCATTACCATTAGAGGCATTTTTTATTCATAGTTTTTACACTGACGTAAGGAGGAATATGGATGAATGTTATTATAATGCATGAAGCTTTTTTTTTATATTGTTTTCTCCCCTTTTTTTTCCAGGAGATTTTTTTTCCCCATCACAACCTGACAAAAGAAGGCTATCTACCTTCAACCTAGAGTATGATAAATCACAAACTATTTACCTCCCCCTCCAAATAATTCAGGAGCTAATTTTGCAGAATCTGTTTTTGTCATAGACAATTACAGTGGGAGTTCCAATGACTGGCAGACAAAATAGCCTTTGTTGATGGTTCTGTCATGTTTTATTTGTGTCAAAGCCTTTAAAACAATGTGGACGGACATTTTAAGATAATACGCAGGAACTAGGGAAAGGCCATTTGCATGCTATATACTAAACTGGGGGCCAAATTGTGCTCAGCCTGCCAAGTTGCCTGGCTTTTAGAGGACATACAGAAAAAATATGACTTGATTAAGTCCTAAAATTGAGCTGATGCAAAGTAATAACAAAAAAATTCAGGTTTTGTTTACAATGCTGTCTGCATTATCCACCTGCAAGCTAGGGAAACTTAATTAATAGACAGCCAATAGCATGAGCTGGGGTTGGACAGGCTGGTGGCTCTGGCGCTGTAAGCAGGTGTATTTATGGCCACAGAGCAGCTGACAGCCAAGCAGAAACACATCAACTCTTGACTGCAGGCAAGCGAAGGGTCCAAAAATGACCCAACCACATTATGTGGAAATGTAATGTAAAGATCATTTTAGACACAGAGGAGTCATGGCTGCTCAAATTGGGAATTCTATATATGGCCTTAACTACACTGAAATTGCTTTTTGCAGTACTGTTTTACCCCTTTACCCCCTCCAAAAGAAAGAATATTCACATTTATAAGTAATAGGGTTGTGTTCAAAACAAAAGAAGTCCAACTTGATTGAAGTTATATGTCTATATAGCCGCTAACTTGTTGGTGTAGCGGAGTAATAGAAAACCAACAGACCAAACAGACCATGACATGTATGCTGCTGATTCAGTGTTGCAGAATTGTTAATTGAAAGCAACATGTTCAGAGTAACAGCAGTGTGGAGCTCGACCAGTGATGCCATTAGCGTTTAAATATATTGGTTAAAATGCATTCCTCTAAGTGAAATGGGCGGTCCCAAATTTTTTTATCAGAAGAAAAGAAATGTTTAGGCTGCTCAACTAAAAGAAATTCTTTTTAAAATGTCAAACGATTTAAAATGGAAGCCTCTATTTCAAAACACAGAAGAAAAGCAAAAATGGCAATGATTCAAGTGATTGTTTAGGGTATGGGCCTGCAACCTGTGGCTCAGGAGATTTTACACTGACTTTTAATAACTAAGCATTATTAAGAACCTACTAATGTTTTTAAAAGTAGATATAATAATAAATGCAGCTTTTTCAGCTTTTCAATGGAGTAATTGTTTCCAAAACAGAGACATCTAAAGTTACCAGTAATATTTCCATTTCTAATTTTGTTGTCAGTACGTTTAAAACTATTACTTTTTTTTGGTCACATTTTTCCACAAATATCACCGTTCCACAAAAAAAACTGTGTTAATTCTCTTCTTGTGTTTTCTTCATTTTAAACTCTATTCAGAAATAAAATGGTGGTTCTTAAAAAAAAAAAAAAAGACAACAAATCTCCTCTAGTAGTTATTTATGAAAAAAAAAAGTATCAGTTGTCTTTTATCAAAAGGTTATGTAATGTTAGCAGCTGCATGTTTTATTCAGCAGGACTTTGGGTTGCCAAGGTAGCAGACCCCTCATCTGGGGCAAGTAAAGGTAGTAAGAGACCTGTAACAAGTAGAGGCTCCTTTGAAACTCCTGAAGACACATGGTACAATATAATGTGTCACTGATGGAAGCAAAGTTCATCTTTTTGGGCCAAGGAACAGCAGGCGGTTCTCTTAGAAAACCTCTGAATACTCAGTTCAAGTCATAGGATTGTGTGAAGCATCTTGGCTTAGGTATCATGATACGGGAATATTGGTAATTGTGTAAATATGTCTATCACATAGATTCATACATCAAAATACTGTACATGAAAGTGTTGAGTCATCTTAAGGTGAAGAGGAAATACTTATAGACTGACATGGATTGCCTCCCAATCGCCAAAGTTTTCCCTTTTTTTCACTGATAACCGATTTGAGACATTTCTCTTCACATTTGGATTAGGGATGGAATGTGCTATAATCCCAATCCATTTCTGCGTTTCTAAATAAAACCTGTGATTAGGATTTTAAGCTTTACTCACTTCTTGAAAACACACTCCTATCACTTTGAACATTGATGTATGTGTATCTTTCAAAAATCATAGTCTGGTGGTAACAATTTTCTCCACAGGGATAGTGTTGATTGAATAAATTGGAATAGTTAAAATGCAGCTCATTGTTATTTCATGAATAAACATAAATAATATCCTCGGGAGGGCATAAACAGGAAAAAAATATCTCTCTGCGGTAATATTCATTTCAAATATGCATGCAGATCCATTATATGTAAAAACTTCAAAACTGCTGCCAACGTGGGGCCCCCTTTATTTTTTTTTAAAGTGGGACTTTCACTGATCAAAGTGCAAAGTGCATTAAGATATTCCACTAGCGGCGAGGTGCGCTAATAACCGCAGGCAAACTGAGAAGCTCTTCTGGATGAGGAAGAAGAGAAGTTTGCATGCTTACAGTTTTCCTGGAGAAGCAAAGGTAGCGAGTGACCTTGGATTTGAATAAGCCGTCCTTCCACAGGTCGGCGTCGGAGCCATCTGTTGTTTGTGTAACCTATGTGGAAAAAACAGGAGGAAAAAAAAAACAAGGAGAGGGAGTGAGAGAAAAAAACGCATGAAGGAGGTGGGATAAAGTTAATGTATGTATGCCATGGGCGTGCTGCTTTTGCCTTCTTCCTTTGCATACTAGCCTTAATTAACGCTTGCCTACACTTGTGCTCCATCTCATTAGTGCTCTGCACGGGTAAAGTCTTAGCCTCCAAAAAAAGTGGCTAAAAATACCATCCCTTGGGAGCAGGCTGATTAAAGATGCCCTGACAAGAATCTGCTCTAATAAGGAAACCAAACTTCTACGTGCTTCACTGATGAAGCTGGGATTACATTTGGACCAATTTTTTCTACATAAAGCAAACCTAGAATAGTTACAATAAGCAAGAAACAGGTAAACTGAAAATACTTGCAGCATCAGTATCTTTTTTTTTTTTGTAATTTAAAGAAAAACTTTTAAGAGGAATAAATTATAGTTCATTTAAATCCACTCCTAACCCGAAAAGCAGAACATTCATTTTTGCAAATAAGCAAAAGAGTCACTTTAAGGAAATAGATTGCGTCATTGTCACAATATGTGGGCACCATAAGTCAACCTCAAGGTCCTACACTCCATTGCTATGTAAATGTAGGCATGCTTGGGCAAAATAGTAAAAAAAAAAAAAAAAAAGAAAAGGTGCAGACTGCATCACAGAGACTCTTCAATCGTTCGAGCAAACATGCTTGGCTGAAACGTCATGTTCCATTGACTATCATGTGAGAATCACCTAAATAACTGCCAGAGTTATTTTCTAAAGGGATCTTTTACAAAGAAGAGTCAATCTAATGAGGTTCATTCAAATGAAGAAGTCATAGATCTCTGCACCCACCCACACACATTACCCCCTTGACAATAATGATGAATGACCCCGGTGGCTGTAGGCAGGGGGGAAAACGTGGTGTGGGGAGACTCATCCAAAACCGCTGCTGACTAGATGGGCTGAGAGCGCGAACTGGAGTCGGGAACGGAGACGGATAGAGGGACGGGGGGAGAGGAAGAGAACGAGGAGACGACGAGCAGGGGAGAGGGATCGTTGGGTGTCTCCAACGGCGGTACCATGAAAGGTCCCAGAAGGAGCCCATACATCACCAGCCTCCCTCTTCCTTACAAGACAGCCCGTCTTGGCCACTTTTTCCAGGTCAGTGGCCAGCACATCCTGTCAGCGTAAACAAAGGGCTCGCTTTGTGAAACCCAAAGTCAAGCTGAGGAGTAACGAGGGCACGGTCCTCTGAGGAGGCACCTCAGGCTTCACGCCGGCAGCAGGAATGCGACACAGCTTGAATGCGAAACACCAACCGCTGAGCCACAGCCACAGAAACATACAGAAGAAAAAAAAACATGAAAAAAGTCACATTGGCCCTTTTCTAACACCCTTACATTTACTTCTGTACAGCTTGATCATTAAACAGACTTCAATGAGAGGAATGTCACATGTGTGATAAGAGACACCATCGCTGTGATATTGAAATATGTCATATCATTTGATTTAAAATGCAAAGACAGAATCACCTGCCACTTGCAGTGATCTGAGAGCCCACCTGTGAAACATGTCTTGAGGGGATGATTAATATTGCTACTGTATGAAACATCTCTGGAGACAGACAATGCCGGCGAAGGGCTGCGAAGCACTAAAAGGCACGGCTGTGAATTCAAAGATAAAGGCTTGAAATAAAAAATAAAAAACATCCCTGGAGAGTGAAGCCAGGTAAAAAAGAAACGGGACAGGTGGAGCAAATCAAACACTCCCTTCAAAGTAGAATTTGACAACATGGAAAATAAAATGCTTTACATCCTATCTTTGAACTGAAAATAGGAACGACATGACTGAAGATGTGCAATCTTTCAATCTCTCAAAGTTCAGCTGTTTCTTATATACACCATTGGGAAGCTAATATTTTTTTAGATTACATTGATTCATATATTACAATGATTGCTGGAGGGAAGGTCAGCTCATCCAAAAATCTAAATTGAAAGTTTTGAGATTACTCTCCTCTTCATTTTTCTTAAGATGCAGGTGATGTAATACATCTGGGTCTTCCTTTTTCACTCTTTACTTGTGTAATCTCTTAGCGAGTTTCTGTGTAATGTGACCTGCTCTCTGGGCTATGCAGTGTTGTCAACTCTTTGCTGACAATTAGTATTGGCTGTCCTAAAGTTGCAGAAGTTGCTGAATTTCCCCTGATCTGCATAATTGGCTGTGTGTGTAATTGCTATGGTCATTGTAGGAGAAAGAAATAATGTGTGAGCGGAAAAAAAGAGTAAAATACACATCATGAATATATTTACAACTTTCTTCAATTGATTCTTGTTTTTTTATACTTTCCTCCTTTATCTAGACTTGGTGTTGACAAAAAGTTACACTAAAGAGAAAAAATAGTTAGTTTTTCTTCTTCTTCTGGTTCTTTTATTTATTTATTTCTTTATTAAATTTTTCTGTGTTTTTAAAGTTTTGTCTAGTTTTAGCCTTATGCTCCACATAAACAACAAATACCCAACGGGGCCTTCACTCAATTGTAGTCTGGATGTGGAGTGATGCACATCTCCTGTCTGACTACAGTTCAGGGAAGAACAATGTATGATTTCATCCAAAATGGATGCAACCTTCATGAAACAAAGAGTGAATTTATCGCATATACACGGCATATTTTATCTATTTGTCAGACTTGGTATCAGACATCCTGATTAGAGCATTGTCAAACTTAATTACCATTGAAATTAACAACAACCGATGCAAGTTAAAATGCAAATGTAGCTGTCTGCCTCTAAGATTGAACCAGCCCCTTGCTAACAATTCAGACAGAAGCAAGAACATAACAAACACCACAGAAGCCTTTGGATCAGCAGATATTTGACCATACTTCATAGCAGAAAACACATGAGTAGAGCCTGTCGTCAGCATTTTAGCCAGCAAATGACAACAGATTTATGTTTGTCGATGACGTTTGACCACAAAGAAAAATGTTTGAACTGCTGGACTGGATCTTGTTCGCTGGAATCAGGGCGTGGTTTGTCCCTCGACATTCATGGGGCTTTGCATTTCTTTGTGAAATGAGATCTTTAAATACAGGCGTGTGCATAGTTAAACTAAAGGACTGATAAGTTTCCAGAAATGTTCATGTTTGGGCTTATTTTAGATATACAAAATAAAGGAAAAGTAATCATATGCTGTCCAATTGTCCATTGAACAAAATCCAAACATTATTCACCTGCAAACTATTCTGCAAAAAAATTCTGAAAAAGAGAATCTCATCACACAATGGGACCTGTGCCATGTAAAAAGCACAAACAACTTTTAGAGGAGGTCTGTGTGGTCTAATCAATTTAATTTGTCATTTTTTTGAATACTTAAATGGGGTAAAACATGTTATTTAATGCTTCACTAAAGTTTCACTTATCCTAATAACACTAGTGAGGTGTTACATAAATAATGTAATTACCTAGTGACATGTAATTAGTAAGATAATAACAGATAAAACTTTTAAGATGAGAAAAGTCTGATCATATACAGAAACGGAGCAAGCAATAGAAATACACTCTGACAAAAGAAGAAGAAAAAAAAAACAACAACCAGAGACTCACACTAAAACTTGACTTAACAAGTTCACAGTTAAAAATGAAATAGATTTTTTTAAGATACAACCTTTGGATCCATTTTGGACCTGGAATGAGTTCTTCCTTGACCTTTTATAGAGAGGAAACACTGTTCAAAACCTACTCAGCAGCTAAACTCAGAAGGTTGTAGCAAAAAAAAAAACTGAAGAGAAAACCTGAAAGTAAATTCGGTTAAAGTTAACGGATTACTTTGGATTAGCTGAATGTGGTACATCATTAAGGGGTTTCATTTTTTCCCCCATTGTTTGACTGTTTAAAGGAACTGCAGGTTCCGAGTTGGTACAATCAACTTTAAGCAGATTAAAATTTCTAATACAAGATGCCATCATACCTCATGTAAATGCATTAAGTCTCATAACACAGAGTATATAAATGCTTTATGCCCCAATAAGCTATTTTGTTCTCTTTCAATGGGGTCCAAACCTTAATTAGCAGGGTTCAAACTCCACTTTACCCACTATTATTATTTGCAGAACAATCTTATTTAAGATCATAGTGCTTATAGCATTTCATTCCAAATTCAACAAAAGCGAAAGAGATGTTTTTATGGGAAAAGAAACTGCGCAACAGTAATTACTTTGAGAAACCAACCAGTCTCTGCTGATATAAAAAATAATGAATCATTCATATTTCTTTTTTTTCAATGTTCCAACCCCTAAAAGTCCAATTTAACAATACACAGGGATCATACTTGGTCATATACTATGAAACATGTAATATTAAAGGAAAACAATTATATTCTCTCAGTGAAGACTAAAATAAAGAATTTACTTCAAAAGGCACGAGAACGCCTTTGAAGAGGGTATTAAAAATCTAAATAATAATAAAAATCTGCTTAAATTACTATTGTTGAGGTTTGTATGATTCTCCATAGTGGCATTTAGCCTGTGGGTTGAGAGTTTAACCAAACTAGCAAATAGTTGAGTTGAAAATGGGGGTAAGAGTTTGCTGGCACATCCTGATTGTAACTCCTGCACAGAGTGTGAACGTGTGAGAGTCTGCTTGTGGTGTTTGATGTCGGGTGGTGGCTGGTGCTCCAACTAAACTCCTGATCCCTGTGGAACAGCGTTTGATCTGGGCCCGCGCTCCCTTGCGTTGCATCAACCTGCTCAAGTTCAGAGATGTAAGAGCCCCATATCAGAGAGCAAAAGAGGTAATCTGCCCTTTGATCTGCATGTAAAATGTGCTCAAAGTGCATGGAGCCGTCACTATTAGGGAGGATTGTGAAGATTTTTAATATTAAAAAATATATATATACAGCTTAATATCCTGACACCTCCACTTTTTAATGTTGGATAAGCGAGCCAATATGTAAAGATGATATTTTTGCTCGTCTCTCAAATCAGCAGATTAAAGACCATGTAGCATTTCTTAAAAGATGTTTTAAAGACATATTATACTAGAAAGTTACATCAAAACAGGTTATTGAGGGGAAAAAAGTGCATAGAGGTTAGTGTATAAAGATTTCAACATTTACTGATCCAAAAATATGCATATAAGAGTGTCTTGCTTTCTTAAGTAGGGCTCCTGTTCTGGTTTCATTTTTCATTGCCATCAGTATTTATGAAAATAAAGAAAATAGTTGGCATTTCTGTTATTTGTGCTTTCTGATCAAGAGCTTATAGTTTCAGCATTCACACAAAAATTAGTCTCAAAATATTCTCTTCAACTTCTGAAAACTCCCAAAAGTGTGATAATGTTTTGAAATGTAATCTGTAGCCTTGATAAAAACAAGAGCACAGATTATTTTACATATACAAATGAAGTAAATACGTGGAAACTTATGAACCCTAAATGCTAGTCCTTGGCCACACCTAGACTTCAATGTATATTTTACAGACTTAACCCACAACAAAACTACAGAAGTACCCATTCAGTTGGAGAATTTATGTCAGGTTTACAGACACATCATATTCAAAAAAGTTCACTTTAAAGAGTGTTGCTACAGATTTTTATTTCTCCTAAAAATTCCAGTTGCATTAGATAGAACAAGAGATAAAATGTTCTGTTTGGCTATAAAAATATTCAAACTAACTCTGACAGATAAAAACATAGCAGTGGGATAAACAAAACAAAATAGACATAATGCTTCTGGGCAAAGTGTAAAATTTACAGGATCTCATAATAAAGAAATTAAAGTTTGATTAAATATCTGCCAATTTATTTTTTTTCTTCACTGCTTTTGATGAGACTTTAGATAAGAAATCAAATGATTTTACAGGATAGACCACCACAAAATAATAAATAATTGTAGAAGGAAAATGATGTATGTTTATATATTTTTTTGTAGAAACAAAAATCTGAAGAGTATAGTGTGCATTTGCATGAAAGCCCTTTGACTCTAATATGCTACATAAAATCCAGTGTAACCGACAGCCTTCCTTCGTCCCCTAATTAGTAAACAGAGTTAACCTGTGCTTAATTTAACTTCCTATAGACCCAGCTGTTCTGCGAAGGCTTCAGAGGTTTGAAAGAGACCATTAAACCAACAGCATCGTGAAGACCAGTGAACACAGCAGATGGGTGACGAATAAAGTTGAGCAGGAGTTTAAAGCAGGTTTAGGACATAAAAGAATATTCCCAACTTTGAACAGCTGTTCAGTTCATCATCTGAAAACAGAGGCTTTGAGGCTCCAAACTCAGAGAAACATGGCCATCCTCCATCCACCTAAACTGACAGGCACTGCAAGGATAGAATCGATCAAAAAAGCAGCTCAGAGGTTTCTAACTCTGATGGAGCTGCAGAGAACCATAGCTCAGGTGAAAAAATAATCATTTGACATGACAAGTGATCACGAAACCGACAAATCCGGCAATGATGGAAGAGCAGCAAGAGCAAAACCCTTGTTAAAAGTAAGCAAGGTGTAATCTGGTTTGCTACACACTACACATTACCTGAGAGAAATAATTTTCACTATGAAACACAGTAGAGGTAGTACCATACTGTGGGAATGCTGATCTTCAGCAGGATGTACGTAGCTAAACGCAGGGCACCACTGGAACAAAATTTATTAGAGGCAGCAAAAGACGTGAAGCTTGGAGAGAGGTTCATTTTCTTGTATAAATATGATCATAAAACACGACCAGAGCTACTGAGTGCCTTACAATCCCAGTAGAGTAAATGTAGTTTGATGCTACTTTTGCAGGGAAATTAAAAACTGTTGTATTTACCAAATTCTAATGTCAGAGAGATACGTTATTATAAAAAGAAAAACTCCTAAACTGACCGATCTGAAGTGTTCAATAACTTACCTAACTCATCTCTAACAAAAATACTTATTTGGTTGGTTATCTGTACTGTAGTTCAACAGATTCATATTGTTCACTGAATTATCTTGGTGATAATTTTAAAAATTGTCGCTTTCAGTTCGGTAATTGGCTTTGTTTTTGTGGATGTGAGATCATCCATCACTTACAGATCTACACTCCCACCATCTTCTTCTCAAGTCAGCAGAATGTGGATTTACTTTTAGACTGTAAACTCTTCCTGCACTGCCCCCACCCCACAGAACGGTATTTGCTCATCAGCCAAAATGTATTAATGCTCTACGGCGCTGCAAACAGGGGGGGAGTCTGATGGGGTTTCTTTCTGTTTGTCACTATCCTGTGATGTGCATGTAGTCTTCCTGCCTGTGGCTTCATTCTTATTCCACCCACCTTCATCTGCCAGAGATTCCAGCAAGCTGGGTGTGTAGGGTGGAGCAGGAAGAGATAAGAACTGGAAGGAGGAGGGACTGCGGGCATGGGGTGTAAAAAAAGAGGTCGGAATAGGAAGAGAGAGAAAGAGGAAGAGAGATCTGCCCCTGAGCTTGTTTGGAGCTTTGTTTAACTTTCACATGCTCCTCTCTTTTCAACCCGCGCCAACTTGATCTACAACAACAACAACAAAAAGTTCTGAATTAGGTTGAACTTCAATGCTTCACATCAGAGCCCGCTTTTGTTATTGTGAGACACCAGCTGCATGGTAACTAAGTCAAACTCAGTTAACAAACAAGTTAGTCTGACATAAAACTACTACTTGTTTAAGAAAAAATTAGCACAAAAAATGTGTAAAAAGGGTTTATTCAAAATCCATCAAATGATGCTGAAGAAACAATTTTTCTAAATTTCTTCTGCATCAGTTTTGTCCTTCACCAAGAAAAACAAAACGTCCCTTAACATCTTCATCAAAAACATACATATGAAAGATTCTGGAAAATCCTCTTGAAGAAAATTGCTATTTATTTGCAAAAAAACACAGAAGATGTTCATATTTACCATTGTTTGAGGACAGTTCAGAACCATGGACATTGTTGTAGAGAGCCTGGCAATAAGGCATTGCAGTGTAAATTGTGAGCTTTCCTACAATTTAGCAATCACTGTCTACTTAGACTCAATTTCTTGAAAAATAAAAAGATATTAACAACAAAAACATCAAGCACAATTGATGGGACTTTTAAAATCCCTAATGGATTTCACAAAGTTCAACAGAGCCTTTAAGAAACATTAGAGGTTCATGCACAGCACAGATCTCATAATTTTTATGAATTTAGGAAGGAATTCCACTTTTCAACTCTGGTAGCCTTGACCAAGCTACTCTCTGCAACTCCTTCATTCTCAATGACCTTCTAACTATGTCTGTATTTCACAGTAGTAGCCCCAGGGTCAGATAAAACACAAGTCAAATTACTGAATGGAAATCACACTTAAAAACAACAAAAACCACAAGTGATATGTAGATTTTTAGAGGAGAAAATGAGAAACAGACTTCCTTTCAAAAAAGAAATTAAAGGGTTCACTTTCTTTTTGCCACTTTGTCTCTTTGTATTTTTTGAAAGTACAGATTTTTTTTCTGTTAATGTTTTTGCTGATGTTACATTTGTAATTATTTTTGTTGTAATTTGAGATTTGCTTAGAGCATATAACAGCAAAACGTTTCTTTTTCTGACTTGATTATACTCTTTTCTTTAAAATTTCTGTAAATTTCTAAAAGGGAAATTTCCATAAGGCATGTGGAACAAGATTAATGACAACAACTGTGATAATATCTCTAATGAATCGAAACATTGTTGTTTTTAAGTTGGAAGAGCAAACATCTTGCCTCAGGGTTCACACATGGCGGCTGTCACATTTAATACAGAGACGAACACTAACAAACATCCATGTCTTACTTGTCACTAACTTGAAATTTGGACTCTGATCATGTAAAAAACAGCATTAGTCAGCTAAACTAGGCTCTTTTACTTTTTTCTCATAATTTAATTTAAAAAGAAGAACGCACAGTAAGACATTTAAGCTAAATGTTACTTTTTATAAAGTTAAACTGCAAGTATTGTGGCACAACACAAGAGTATTGTCAGCTAAAGGAAGCTAGCTGACAGCAGATTTGGCTGAGGTACGAGAGCAGGTTATCTACAGCAAGCTTTAGTGTTTCCAGCTTGTCCACCTGTCCATGTGTCCTTGGGCAAGACATGGAGCCTCAAGATGCTCCAGATGGCAGCGGATCACTTTGCATGGCGACGCTCCTGCCATCAGTGTAAGTGTTTGTGTGTAAATAAGTGATCACAGTGTGGAGAGGATTTCTCCGCAACGTTATCCTTGATCTATCTGGTCTGCACCTTTCATAGTTTGAAGGATTTTTAGTATCCAGTGACGGTTTGTAACAAACCTCTCAGGTCTTCACACAGCTTACATAAGAGCTCACATTACATGCAGGTGAACTCTGTTTAGGTGCTTTCTGAACTAAACTGGTTGCACTGAATTTTAATAAAGGGAATTGATTTAAAGGGGATCTTTCTTTTTCAGATCTTTCTTTGTCCTCAATTTAGAAAACCATGTATCATTTTCCCTCGATTTCATAATTATGTGCTACTTTGTGTTGGTCTATCACTAGCCTAATAAAATACAATAAAGTTTGTGGTTATAATTTAACAGAATACAAGAAACATAGGGGTCTGGATACTTTTTTGAGGCAATTTGTCTAAATCATCAAACTATCCTTTTAACGCAAATACAACTTTTATAAAATAGGAGTAAAGAAATGCTGAAATATTTCTATTAGCCAGTGATAGAGAGTTATTATCCCTGTGTCGTTCCTTATCCAGTTATTTAGGATCATCTTATAGCATCTCTACTCACAACGTAGTAGCCGTCAGGGATTTTGGTGAGTGAGCTAACTATTCCGACTGCAGAGATGGGGTCCAGCTTGCTGCTCTCTTCAGACATGTTGGAGATCTGTTAGAAAAGCAAAGGAGCATCAAAATGCAATACACTTTTTTTCTGACACAGGAAAACATTTTTTATATCACATTCACTGATAAGGAAAACTTGTAAATTTAGCAATAAGTACAAAACCAAATGTGCAAAAGGTGAAAGAAAATGACAATTACATCCTTTACAATGCTGACCTGCAGGAGGAACGTGGGGGTTCTTAGTCTAAATGGCTACATTATTGACTTCTTGATGAGGCCTATTAGGCTCTCGAAGAAAAAGCGGGCGCCTAATCCGGGATCAAATGACAAGTGAGACCAGTGACAAAACAGCATTCGGAGACCACCGTCTGACTTCACCAAATCGCAGATTAGAGGGGAGCGATCACATATTTTCAAGGAAGTCCCGATCAATTGCTATCTATTTCTGTCTAAGGGAATTTTTGCCTAATGGATATGCAAGCCTTTTTACTGGGTAAGTGGCTTTGCAAAGGTTCTCTTATGCAGTTTTATTAGATTAGGTCTAAAGCGTTCCTGCAGTAACTGACAAAGTTGCAGCATTCAATCTTTATATTTACAAAATCCATTGCAATTAAGCTGATCAAATTAGAGGATTTACTCCAGAAACATGCTGCCTCGTTAACAAATGCTAGATAGCTGTACTTATTCAAATGAAACCGAATGTCCATTTAGCCAATGGGGTGAAAGATATCTTTATAACATTAATTTGTTCAAATTAGTTATTTTTTTCTCCCAACCCAAATCAGTGCTCAAGGACTAAAAAAAATCCCAGTTAAATTATACAAAAAAAAGAAACTTAATCTCCTTTCCTCATATTATAGAAGTGTCAATAAAATTGCCATATGTGTAAAGTGGAGCTTTTACCAAGATAACTGTTAGGTCTGTTGTAGAGGATTAGAAACCCTCCATATTAATATAAATATTTTTAGTAAATAAACTTGCAATTAAAGATGAAAGCACAACTTTAATACAGTGTAAATAATATTACAATGTGTTATCATTTGATCAAACTGACATTTTCATTCTGGTCATATCTAAAGTTTTTGTACATAAGGTTAGATCTCAGTAAGTTCATGTTTATGTCCAGGCAGTTAAAACCCCGGATGCTTTCTTCTTATAAGAAAAGCATAACTGAGAAAGTTCAATGACAAAACAGTACAACAATAATGACTATTCTAGGAGGTGTTGCTGTATATTTGTATATTATATGTATATTCAGATTCCAACAGATGTAGCAAGTCGAAGGTTATTTCCATGTGCACCTGTGACTCTAACCGGAACACAAAGGTGAGGCTAAACACCTCAAGTAATCCGGGCTGTTGTCTATTTACCTTTTTACGTGAAAATGTCTGGTATTTGCCTCTTCAGCTCGACGTCGCCTCCGTGTTACGAGGCTTCAACACTTCCGGGTGTCGCATATTGGTAATAATTAACCTGAAAGTCCGCAGAGTGACATCACAGATATCTGCTGTCCGGTTCAAAGTCTCTTAACGTATTTATCTGCGTTACTCACCAAAAACTAGAAAACTACTTAACGGTTCAGTTTGCTTTGTTAACTTCTTAGAGGCTTTATTTCTTTGCCATATCTTATCCAGCCTAATTATTTGTGTAACTACATTTGCGGCCGTCTTGCACGTTGACTCTCCTGCATCCACGGGGTCGCGGGCCGCCTGACAGCTGTGTGTCTCTCTAAAAGTTATCACATGTCGTTCCTGTAATCAGATAAAAGTAAGACAGAGCAATGTATTTACTTAAGCCCTTACATTATTAGCTAAGTCGTGCATCTCCCTGAGCGCAGAAGTTAAAAGCCTCTTTGTAGGCTCTCTAAAAGACCAGCAGGCAACAGATGCTTCCCCATCATCAGGTTTATTATTTCTACCATCACAACACCAATGATACCATCTTTCAGTTAATTAAAACCTGAGATTTGCTGCTCTGTTCTGTTACATGGCACCATATGTCGGTGGATTGTTTCTTCTGCGGCTAATCACTGACAGCTGAACTTCTTTACATTTCTGATAATGTTTTTTTTTTTTTTTTTCACTTCTTTTTACTCAATGCATATGTTTCAGGAAAAGAAACCACACACACATGCATGTTTGTTTTAGATACTGAACAAGAGGCAGAGCATCCACATAGAATCAGTCATACTTTTTATAGATAGATAGATAGATAGATAGATAGATAGATAGATAGATAGATAGATAGATAGATAGATAGATAGATAGATAGATAGGAATAATGAAAACCAGGAAGGAAGCAAAAAATGGACAAAAGGAACAATGAAAAAAATAAACTGGAGCCTTCCTGACATACTGCTGCACTAACATTTAGGTAAAATAATAATTTAAAAGTAATAAAACAAGCAAGAGGCAATCTATTCAAACCTGAGACCTATTATTGTTTGAAAGTTTGCTTTTCCCAGCAGACAGTACAACTAAAATACACCCTCAGGTCAGAATCTAATATGCAGAGAAATACTGTATGTAGCTATATACTATTTTATTTATTATTTTGTCTCTCATTAAAGTAGTGCCACACATCACAATGTTTGATATCTATTTGTAATCTTACTTTAATGTTTGAAAAACATTGCTAATAGTAGTTTTCACCACAACATTTGGCAAATCCCACAGGTTTTCCGGCTTGCAGCTGGAACCCACTCATCTTTAATGCGACATCATTCCTAGATCTGAATTTTGATTTTTGAGACACACTGAATGAGGCATTGCTCATGCAATCTAAAAACAAACAAAAAGAAGAATTTCTTGTATGAATTGAAATCACAGGCGTTGAACCTTTATTTTGTTTGATTTCACATTCTGGTGCCTGAAACTGGGATTGTGAAGGCAGGTGTAGTAGTGTGCTTAAAGTCAGACTAATTCAGGAGTGACTGGCAGGAAAATATTTATGGAGATAGCGCCCCGCTGCCAAACCCCGAACCTCCAATCACACGCAGCAGCTCAGTGCTGCTTATCATCACTGATGCTGCTTTCTGTGGCAAATGATTGGAGCAGAGAGAAGCACTTGATGAAAGATTTCCTTTTTCAATAATCTCACTCCTTCGTCTGCGTTTACACCCCACGTCATCACCCCCGCCCTCACACGCACATAATCCCACCAACACATGCCACCATATCAAGGTGTTGACGCACAACGGAGAAGGCGCGTTGAATTTTTTGGCACAGTTGAGGGCAAAAGAATTCAAAGGTGTCTGTTGAAAGGAATGATAACAACAATAAAAAAAATACAACACAGGCATACGTTTAATCTGGTTTGGAAGAGAGGTGCACCTGCTAAAGTGAATGTCTAATTACGGAAGAGGTGATGAAGCGCTCGTTGAGAGTGGAGTCATCAGCAACACATGCTAACTGTGAAAATCATCAGCTTTTACACCTCGCAAACGGAGGATTGCGGGGTGAGATGAATGATGGCTGTGGCAGATTTCTGCAGGGGAGCCACCAGCGGGACGTGCAGGGTGTTACGGCTGGTATTTTGAAAAGATTCATCAGAGCTGCGATTGCTGATTTCACCTTTTGTTTGACGTCGGCTTTATTTCAAGTCGTGCTGACCCGCCTGAACACCAGAACATCTTATCGTGTTCGAAGCATCAATCTGAATGCTGCTCGTTCTGAGTTTTAATTAACAGAGGACAGACAAGCACTGGGACCCAAAATTCTACCTTTTTTTTTTTTTTTTGAATAACTTCTCACATAAATGATGAAAGAAGAAAAAAAAAGTAGAGGTTCTTTTTTTATGTCTAAAGGTCATTTATTGCAATCTGTAATTTGCTGACACCAGCGTAGGGACTGAAGATGGAAATTTCTGTGCTGCTACCCCAAGAGTAATATTATCCCTATCTCAACTTGGGAAATCTACACAGTCCCAATGTCACCCACATGAACCCATTATGGGCTATGTAGAAATCTGCAGGTCTCATTTTATACATAACCCACAGCCCCCTCCTCTCCCTCTCACTTTTTTTTCTGTCTACACACAGAAAACCAAATCCCCGTGTCTCCTGAATGGCTTATAATAACCAGTTTTAAGAAGCCTACCCTTAGAGCCCCCCAAAGGATACAGCCTTGCAAGGCTCCATAATGTCATGCTTCTTTCTAATTAAAGGTCAGTTTGGTCAGGTCTCATTGTCGCCCTGGCTGGAAAAGTCCTCTGAAACATGATGGATTGTCCAAATGTGATTTAATTTTACATTCACCCCATCTGTTTTCCTCACTAAAACATTGAATTGTAAGGGTTTAAAACGTATGAACTGTTATATTTATTTTCCGATTCAGCAAGCTTATGGTTGAAAGTACATCATTGGGCTGCTTTTACGTGTAAAAATTCACGCTCTTAACATCAAAGTGCAGATTTTCATTTTTGTTCATGCCTTGCACTTCTGAGCTTTTGGCATTTAGTCTCGTTGATTGAGTGGCTTAACTAATGCAAAGAAAAGTGCATCAAATTTAACGATCACATTTATTTTAAAAAGCGCAGACAGTGACATACTTCATGGGTTTGTTTCTGTTCATTTTAAAAGACTATGGCTCACAAGTACAGTTTCAGTTTCTCATAATAATTACATTACATTACATTGGACCAACAAAAAAATATTTTTTAATACAGTAACACCTAGTGAAAAACACTTTATGTGGAGTTACTGTACAGTTTACCCACTCAATATCTGGGCTCTTGTCTTCCTATTGATTACACCCTCAGGATGCTCGTTGGGGCCTTTGGATCAAGAAAAAAAAAAAAAAAAAGAAAATAAATATATATATATTTATATATATATTTATATATATATTTATTTTTTTTCTTTTTTTTTTTTCTTGATCCAAAGGCCCCAACGAGCATCCTGAGGGTGCTTGTTGGGGCACCCTCAGGTTCATAGACAAGTCTATGAACTTGTCTGATGACGAGTTCATAGAACTCGTCATCAGACAAAGCATTAAGTGATCTGAAATTCACTGGCTTTGGACTTGATAAAAAGAGTGTGGATCAACACCAACGGGTGAAGTGGCACCTAAAGTAAATTCCAAATGAAATGCAAAATTTACATGCAACTCAAAAGATGACGGAGTATCTAGCAATCACCCATTAACTTTTTCCCTGGACTCTTCTGACTTTGTTTTCGGTTCAGGAGGGGCAACAAGTAGAATTTTGCCACACTTTTTCCTTCCACACAACTTTTAATTACACTTGCATACTGCACTTTGTGAACAGCCATCTTCTTTATCAGTGTATTAGTTGGCTTTTCTTTAGTAGGTTGTCAGTCCTTGTGTAGTATTATTACTTTATTGTGATTTTTATTATGTTTTTTTCATATGAAGCTGTATTTTGTGCATTTGTTTAGAAATAAATACTCAAAATACATCACTCTATGTGTCTGACAAATTTGGATGATACACAGTGCGAGTTTCACTTTTTGAACTGTATAACTGAAATAAATTCCCAGCAAGACTCAAAATTATTACTATGGACATGCATCTCTAATTTCCTTGGTGCTGTTTTGCATTAGCTAACACTTTCCTGCTCAACTTATCATCAAATACATGCTCATATACTGTCATGCATCTGTGTATGTGGACCTCACATCCATCCGCCCAGCTATCCACACACACACACACGCATGCACACGCACGTATACGTTCCTCCGTCTGGTGGGGAGTCTGGACTGCTCCGACTGACTGCGCCTCACTGCCCTTGTGCAGTGGTGTGCCAGTTGTGCCTTCCCCCATTGCTGTGAATGCCACCATCTGGTGTGCCACGTGGACATCATAATCTCCCCTTAATTACATTAGCAGTGCAATCAGTTACTGCATTACAAGGCCGGGCGAAGAGCTTTTAAATCTTGGAGGAAATCATAAATAATTGCACTAAGTACCCACCGCCAGATGTGCGTGCCAACTTGGCTGGCATGAGATAAATAGTAACCTCAACAACGGTGTTTGCTTTTCTGTCTGAAAGGAGTTTTTGGCCAGTTTGATCCTCCTTTATACCCGCCCCTGTCCTCTTCCCATGGATTCCCTCGCTTTGTGTGTTAAAGCTCACAGAGATCTTTACTGTGCTCAGATGGCCACTTGTTGCTTTAGTGTGTTTCCCACAGATGTGTGACTGAAAGCACCAAGGAAACAATTTGCTTGAAGGCCTCTTGCCCCACTATCATCCATTTGTTTTACTACCTCTTCCGGTCATCCTTATGTTGATCATAATCTGGTGTTTTCCAGGTGTTTTGTCTGCCAGATTAAAGCTTTTTTTGGACTCTTTGCACTCTGTGCAGTTGAATGAAGCACATAAGCACAAAACATTAAATGTTATGAGACCCCTTCTGGATCTTTTTTTCTTTGCTACCAAGGGAATGGAATGTTTTCTTGTGGTGCTTGTTACTTCACTCATTTTCCTGTCAGTCATCTCTGGAATCCCCATGGCTGCTTGCAGTGACACACTGCAAGCTAAGACCAGATCCTCCAGCATACCGGTGACATGAAGCTACTGGATTTTTGGTAACTTAAACATGAACTCCTAGGACAAAGGCGATTACACTTACACTTTTTATTTTTCTCATAAGCCATCAACAGTTCGGTGAAAATGGGTATTGCAGTCTATAATGCATATGCATCTTTTAGAAAGCTAATGCCTCATAAATTCTGTCCTCTAGGATGCTTTCCTAAATAACCTTTCTGGTGGTCATGTTCATAAAAATCTAATGAACAACACCTTAAGAAATTTTCAAGTTCAGCCTTCAAGGCTTTACACATGTGTGAGCATTTTGATCAAAATATTTGCACAAGAACATATAATAACAAAAAAATATTGACATTGTTATTCCATTTAATTCCATTGGTATAGGTAAATCCTTCTTCACCTCTCCCGACATTTCCAAATAAATATGTATGTCTACATGATAAGCTTTGATAAGTTTCGTACTTAGTCATAGCTGTTCTGGATGAGGACGCATGCTTGAGCCACTACCTGAGAAATTAAGATCAAAATGCATCCACCTTCTGTGGCATGTTCTCTCATCTAGAATGGCTAAAGAAAATGAGACTTCATGTCAAAAATAAATGGATTGCTAATTAGATATTCTAGACCAGGGGTGCCCAAAGTGGGTCCTCGAGGGCCGGCATCCTGCATGTTTTAGTTCTCTCCCCGGTTTAACGCACTTGGATCCAATGATGGCTCGTTAGAAGGCCTACGAAGTGCACTGACACGCTAAAAAGGTTATTTCTACCACCGGGGAGAGAACTAAAGCATGCAGGAGGCCGGCACTCGAGGACCGACTTTGGACACCCCTGGTCTATGACATAAAATCATAAAAGTATCATTAAATGAGACCACATCAGCACGAATCTGATGAAAACTTTCCTTCATAAACTTTTGACACCCTGTGCAGAGAATTTGAATCAAGTGCCATTTTTTTTATATTTTGCTTCCAGCTAGCCAGACTGTATTTCATTACTCTTTTAAAAGTAATCTTGTCTTTGACGAGATTACTGAACAAAGTTTATTAGTCAGCCAAAGTCTCAGGACTCAAATTTGATTTATTATTGTTGTTATTATTATTATTATTATTATTATTATTATTATTATTATTATTATTATTATTATTATTATTATTATTATTATTATT
>CAEFZX010024779.1:0-10707 GCA_903066825.1 Alfaro cultratus | reverse complement strand
TGGTCTGTACTGTATATATATATATATATATATATATATATATATATATATATATGATTTGTATTAAACTTACAGTAGAAATGAAAAAAATCACATACTAATTGAAATGTATCCATTTGTATTTGTTAAAACCTATTTATCACTAGTTTTTGTCCATGTTATTTGTACATAATGTTTAACTGTTTTTATATGTAGCTGCATGTTATTGGTAATTATGGGCAGCAGCTTAAGCTCAATGGTGGCCACCTGCTTAAATCAAACTTAAATAGGGAAATGAAAAATATATCTCTAGATAGAAACACAACTTTATTGTAAACATTTTCTTCCCAATGTTGTGACTGGAACTTGCAGTCCGCTGCATTGCTGGTTTTCAAGCATGTCCTTCGTTTCAAGGTGGTAAAACAAATTACTTGTATTTCCTCTCTTCCATGCACTTTGCAGATTACATTTTTCTTCTCCTGGTCTGACAGTTTAACCCTCCTATGGTCTTAAGAGACGGGGTCATTTTTTTTACTCTGTTCACAGTCCGGCGGGGTCACACAGAGAACATGTGCTCTTTAGTGAGGTTTTCTTTTTGTAGTTTTGGAAAAACCGTTGGACCATCACCACACCTGACAGTGAGATTTGCAGTGCTCCTCCTGCGGGAGGTTAAACCTGAACCAGGTCCTGATCATTTACGTTTTGCACCTGCCTTTTTAACGAACTCTTCCTTTGCGCTTTCAGCCACTCTGCTTCCTGCTGCTCTGTTTTGATGATGGCCAGTTACATCATCAAGAAGCCAGTAGACAACAGATCTTTACTGTAGGTCAAATTCCTATTGTTTCTATTGTATACCATTTATATAGCGCATTCCTAATTTTTATCTAATGTTGTTCTTAGCAAAGAAGCTTTAAGGGATTTGAGAACACTATTTCAAACCAGAATCTATACTAGAGATCCAGACATCTGATGTCAATATCTGTATCCGCTGCGATATTGAAAAAAAATCCTGGATTGGGTATCATGACAATTTCCCAATTCATTGGGAAATTGAATTCCCAATGCATTTTTACAGCTAAATTATTCATTTTACATTATATTTAGAATTCCTAATTGCACTTTCTGAACCATCTGAAAGAAGGTTTGTTGCAGTTTATGTTTATATGTTTCAACAAGGTTGTCAACCTTTTGTTTTTGTCAGTTTGAGTTTCTTTATTTTAAATTGGCTGTTATACTCCTAATTATGCTGACTGAACAAGTTGTGTTGTTATTACATTTTTAACCAAGCTTGTGAGGCTACTGGCGTATTTAAATGTCCTGGACTGGCACACAAACATATCTATAATTGTGTGCATTTATGTTTGTGTTTTAAAAACAAACCATCTTAAATCAAGTCAGCGCTTTTTTTGTACCGGATTGGTATCGGTCAATTCTAAGCTTCATATATCTGTATCTGTATTGGTATCAAAAGCGAAAAAAGTGGATCAGTTCATCCTTAGTTAAAACCAACGACAACCTCTCTCTGTTCGTCTCTAGCCATGTGGCCAGACAGAGATTTAAAGAGGAGCAGCAACAGCAAAAGATGTAAATTAGCAGATATTGCCAAAACGTCATGGTGTCACTCAGGACATGTTGCTGTGGAATTCTGTCTCTAAATATTGATCTGTTTGCATGTGATGACAGTCAAACTTCTTCAGATTTTCTGCAAGACTGACTTCTACTGGAAATCCCTCCTGCCCAGAGAATCAGCATTAACGACTGTGAATTACTTCAGTTATGACAAATATAATTTCCAAACAGAATTTCAAAATTTCTGTTTGGAATATAGTATTTTTGAAATACTTTCAAATTTTGTTCTCATTCCACTAAATTATCCAATCAAATTTATCTAAAACAGATGTTTTTGACACATCATAGCAGTAATGCTATGGGTCAACTTGACCTAATGACCCATCATTGTCCAAGCTGCTTCTGTGTTTCAGTGTTGTAGTGTAATGAAGCCCTGCCATTAACATCATGGTTGCATTGTGCATGGCAGTTCTTGTTAAGGACTCCTAACTGACCACAGAACACCATCAGATCTGCTCAACATTCCATTTCCCAGTTCTCTAACTGTCAGTTAGGAATTCAGCTCAAGTTTGAGAGCTAGCCTTGCTGAACATTTGGACAAAAAGGAAATGCCTGCCTCTCTGGGGGAGCCGTCTGAGACACACCCAAATGCTCTGAGTCCAAATTCCTAAGGCACACCAGCAGGAAACAGCGAACTAAAGCGCTAGGACAGAGTGCTGTCCTAGTGCTAGGACAGAGCGCTGTCCTAGTGCTGTCCTAGTGCTAGGACAGAGCTCCCCCAGAGAGGCAGGCATTTCCTTTTTGTCCAAATGTTCAGCAAGGCTGAACATTTGGACAAAACATTACCTTTACATTACCTTTTTAAAGGTAATGTTTTACCTTTAAAAAGGTAAAACATTACCTTTTTACTCACAAAAGGTAATGTTTGTGGGAATTCCTGCTTTAAGGAAAAAAATAAATCACCTTATTTTATTCCAATTATCCTTTTTCTCCTCTGATACATTTATATGATGGTAAGCAATTAACCATCATATAAATGTATCCCTTTCTGTTGGTATATTTTATCTTACACAACACAGATGAGAGTAAGAAGGGTTAAGGAATCCAACAGAGCTGAAGCCCCTCCATAGTTAAACACACCTGGGTGTAACAATTTGACTGAAACAAGTTTTCAGGCAGGCAGAGACACACATGTTGCTCAGTGAGTTTTTGCAAGCAAGATCGAGAACCAACCCCAAACTCCACCACTGAATCCTCTCCTCCGATTCTCTGATTCACTGAACAGACAAGCCAGTGCAACGCTCCACACTGCAACACTTTGCGTCAGATATCTTTCCTGCAGCCTCTCTCTGTCACATTAAAAATTCTGACTTGCCCTAGTTTGTGTGAACTGGGAAAAAGCAGCGCTGCTCAGCAGAGCAGACCAGGCATGTGTACTGGCAGCACATGCACAGCTGTTTCAGCTGTTTGGAATCAACAGATGCATGTGCAAAATAAACATAATGAATGCCAGAGAAGTATGTGCAGCCGCAAGGCGCCTGCAGGCCAATCCATGGGTCCTGTGATACTTTATCAGCAGAGAGAAGGCACACAGACAAAGGCGCAAAGATTTCATTTAGGGGTCCTGTTTACTCACAGAGATAAAGCAGAGTGCTAACACGGTCCTGCTGGTGAACGCCTCTCCCCCGTGCACAGTAGCTGACGGTGAAGTTGCAAAAAAAAAATCACTTTGAAATAAATATGTTTGAGAATGTGAGCTGGAAGCAAATGAACTCCACCAATTCAACCTGAATCCCCCATCCTGTGTAAATAAGCCATCACTGGCTGTCACAAACCCGCTCCCCCAGCCAGGACAAAGGACGGCTGCTGCGTGGGCTGCTGCTGCTGACTATAATTGCAGTCTTTCAGACGGGAAATGGCAAATTGCTCCTCTCATCATTAGCAACGAGCTAAGACAGAAAACAGACACCCAAGCCTGCAAACATAATTATGATGACATGCTGGGAGGCAGAGGAGCTGCTAGAAAACACATCTGGAGCTTTCATGAGACCGCAGCACACTGACTCAACAGGTCTGGATCGAGGCTCTGGACTATGTTGGTTCCCCATCCCCCCACAACCCCCAACATGTGGCTTCTTAAAGCGTCCTTTTTTTAACCTTAGCAACAACCTGGCAGACTCACTTGTGCAGGCCACAGATGGCGGGTCAGAGAGCGCTCGGTAGTAGCCGTCTTCACAGTCGCAGCGCCACGAGCCCTCACGGTCATTGAAGCTGTGCGCCGGACAGCGAGAGCACTGGAGGTCCTGAGAGGAAGACTTGTAGAAACCACGACCACACGCTGGGGACAGACAATGAACAGGACATTACACAGGCTGCTTTGCTTTTCAATAGGAACTATGACTTAAGCAACTTCTGTTTGGATTCATTTATAGATTAGTAGCAAAACCTTAGTTTAATCATCATACAGGTGAAGAAATGCAAGTTCAGACAGGAAGCTGGAAGCTATGAGATTCTGCTTTTAGAAACATCTAATCCAGATAACTGTCACTTTACATCGCTTGAATTTGCTTGAAAATATTTTAGATTAAGTCTAACCAGGGACCTGAGCTCATTCGGAAAAAAATCTAAGTTTTATTTTTTTTTTCAGTTTCATTACTGAGCATTACTAAAAATACCATGCTTTTCCTGTCAACTAACGCAACAGGTTAGCTATCCGCTAGCAGCTATGAGTGAAGAAGACTCAAACTATCAATATTCAGCAGCAGTGAGGTGTTCTGAACTAAGTTAAAAGGACAAATATGTGACAAATATGTATGTATATATTTTCTATTACATTTGAGCAAGAGAGCAAGATTTTTTAGCAGATAACAAGAAGGCTAGAAAGTGTACCACAAACTTGTTCTATTTAGTCTTTTTAAAGTTTGAAAATCTGCTCTAGTCATGGATCATGCTGGATTTGAAAATGGTTACAGCTTCTCAGAGAGTTAAGGTTAGCATCTACATTCCCTAAGAAATACAAACAAACTGTGCTAATTGCTAATTTAAGATGCTTAATACAGTTTAAAATAATGTTTCTAATCATTTTGTCTCCTCTATAAATTATTTGTAAATGTCTTAGTGACTGCTTTCTCATTCACATAGCGTGACATCACCTGTCTGTGCTCTAAATATAAAAGGCCACTCGCAACAGAAAAGTTATAATTATATCCAATGTTGTTCACATAATTCTTATAGAAAAATCAACAATTTGTGTCAACAGTTCTTTAATAAAACATAATGGGCCAAGAGTTACAACAGAAGTTTGTATGTTCAGATCAACAGCCCTGAGGTTTGTGACCAGTGTTACTTCTCTAAAATGGAAGTCAAGACTACTTACTCAGAAGTCCAACACCAATATTGAAACAAAAATCATTTCTAATTTAAAATTCAACAAATGCCTGGAATGTTGCCAGTACTTTTATCTGAAATAACCCAGCTGAGCCAGCTTCAAACAGGATCCCATTCAATGATGATCTCAGCAGTTCTTATAAATCACTAAATGTCTTGAGGTGATATTAGTCCTGTGCAAACAAAGTCCCAGCAACACACCAGTGTTCCCATCGTGAAGCAGGCAAGACAGAACAAACCTCTGTTTTCAAGTGTTGATGATCTAGTCAGTCCTCTAAGGCAGGCTGAGCCATAAAGTCAGCCGTCCCAGATCTCACACTGAAGCACAAGCCCAGGGATAAAGTGAAGCTGGGAGGGAATAAAACTGGAGGACTTTTGTTTTTATAAACATTCAGGTCAGCAGAGGGCTTTGACATGATTAGAACAGGAGCTATCAGTGAGATATAATAGATATTATACATGCAGAGATTAGCATAAAACACAAATAATGGTCAACCTTTGGCTTTTGAAGAAGCAACAGCAGGAGTCGTTCACCTTTTATCACGTAGTAGAAAGAGATTAGGCCTGGAATGACAACCATCACTCTGATTTGAGGGTTAGTTGAGAGTACTTTAAATAGTTTCTGTGATAACACTTGATTTAAAGGGGTGTGCATAAGACTGACATGACACTGTCATACATAAGTCCTGTCATGAACATGAAGGAGTCTTCATGGATACTTACGACCTTCGTCATTAAATATTATTATGTAAAGAATGATACTCTTAATACAATACAGTTCCTTGAGAATCTCATAGCAGCCAATGGCTACTGGCGTGTGAGGAATAGTAAAAAGAACTGCAACCTCGGCCACATGATTTCAATGTTCCAGTTGACTACAAAAGTTAGCTCAGGGTTCTTTGAAAAAAGAGGTAAGTAAATCGTTCTGATTCCAAAACAATCTTCAAGAAGTCTATACTTCAGTGAATAGATCTGCATACAAACTATGAAATTACACTAAAATCTATTTTTCATGAGCTACTGGGGTAAAAGGGCTATGATTACCCTTCTTACTCCCCCTCGATTTCAGATCCCCTCTTTTGTTCAGCTTATTTTCTTTTCCTTCAGCCACCAGCCCTCCTGACAGCTCTGGCAGGAGAAGGACAGAGTTTTCCGCTTTACCACTTTCAGGGACGAAAAAGACACCAAAGCTGAAGCTGAGGGGATCCTGACTTTGGCTACATGAAAGTGCTGTCATTCTCTATTTATTGCTCTGCTGCAGCCTTGTGAAACAAGGCCTTTAAAAAAAAAAAGAAGTAATGACATGATTTTATCTTTAATCTTTCTTTACCTTTGTGAGCCGGTAATTGAAAACAGATCCAGGAGGAGGTTGAAAAGCCTGAATGCTGACTGCACAAAACCTCTTCACAAAGCTCTCAAGTGCTTACTCATCATATTTAGCTTTTTTCTTTACCATTTGTAAAGTTCTGACGAGAGATAATATTTAGGAAAGAGCAACGTAAGCTGCGTTTAGTTGCAATGTCTGATATGCAGTGTAAACAGTGCCACATAATGACACTGAAGGGCTTTCTCCAGCTGGTTAAAATTGGCTGGATCCTGCAGCTTTCAGCCTGAATGGCAGCCATTTTAACATTCTGATAAGGCGGTGAGCATGTTTGCCTTTGGGTTTCTAAGAGCTCATCTGCTGGGTGGCCAGCCTGCTGAGGGGGAGAACCCAGCTGGGACTGGAGCTAACTCCCACAGTGACAGCAGACAGGAGGATCTGCAGTCCACAGTAGAGTGAGTGGGAGGCTTTCAGAGAAGAGTTAAGTGCACTAAGCCTATAACGATGAGCTACAAGCTACCACTTGTAATATGCTTATCCTCCATTCTTTAAAAATGATGTAGCCTCTTCAGGTGGGTGTTTTCTTTAAATGCTTCCAATGATTTAAAGACAGGACTTTATTTTATATAGATATGTTTTGGTTTTACTCAGAGGCACAAGCTAACAGCCAATTAATGTGGGCCAAAAAAAATATCTTAAAATAATCTTTCATTTCTGCATTATATTTTAGTGACCATATAATGCACATTAGCTCATTTCTTAGCTGCTCCATGCTTATGCCAATTTTTTTTTGATGTGACTGAACATACAACATTACATAACAAGTAACGGTACATCGATTGCAGTTCTTATGCTGATCTCAAATCGTTTAAAACCTGGCCTGCCGATTCCGATTTTGGTCGATACCAAAGGGGACAGTGGCAGATTTTCAGTATCAGGTCGCGATAGGCTTTTTTGTTCTCCGTCATTTCCACCGACAGCATTAAAAAAAATAAAAAAATCGGTCATGTATTGTTTTTATCCATCAAATTATAATCATATTAACATTAGGCTATTTAACCGCATTTATTTGCAGTTTAGTTAATATTCACCTAGCTGAACCGTGAATCCGTAGTGACAAAAACCACTGACTGTGGCCCCAATAACTTAAAATAAATTAAACGACTCCACTTAAATTACAATCACTTCACCTGCTGCGGTCTGAACACACAGCCTCATAAATTCCTCCTGGTCGCATCTGCAGAGAAATCTGCACTGGTTCATCAGTCAGTTGGATCTGTCTGATCCAAACCCATCAATTGAACTATGTGAGCTTTTTACGCTTTTACGAGGATTTTTTATTTTATTTATTTATTTAAATTATTATTATTATTATTATTTTATTTTTTTGCGTGGTTTCGCTTCCCCTTAATGAGATGTTACGTGTGCTGCGCTCTTCCAGAACGCTGCTGTCCTTCTGGGCGCAGGACGAGAACATCTTCCTGCTCCATTTGTTAAAACCGCAGGATGAGTTCAGTTTTATTGGAGCCGCGTCCGCATTGGAGCCGCGTCCGCATTGGAGCCGCAGCGCACTGCGCATGTTACAGTCTAATTTACTTCTGCACCTTTATTTATTTACTCAACAAAACTGCCGGCTCCTTTGTTTAGACTATAAATGAATTAACACAACGTTGAAAACTCTTTATTTTTCTCTGTTCTGTATGTACTGGAGAGTGAAATTAAACGGGCCATTTTAACCAAAAGTTTGGAATGCGTTCTCTTCAACATGCTGTCAGCTCCCGGTCAGAAAGACGTATTTAGGTGATTTTTTTTATTAATTGATTTTAGTTGCCTCTGCGATAAACACTTTGCATAAAGGCTGTTATGTCTGCCCATGTGCACCAGTCAAGGGTGTGAATTATAACCTGTCAAATGACCGACGGACTTAACCGGTTAAATACGGAAAATATTCCATTAACGCGACCTCTGAGTATCAGCCAATTGGTCCACCTCTGTAAACAAGGTGCTTGGACTTGGAAAGTGACTTCTCTGCAAGTTTTATAAAAGTTGTTATTTCCAATTCCTGTGAGCACCATAAACTGAATATTTATTTTTTTTTAGGATTAGATGAAGCAAAATATCAAAAACTGTTTTTCTTTACAATGGGTTCAACTTTATCCCACAACTCCAGTCCTGCTTGGACATCTTTTACTAATCCAACCTGAAAGAGACAGCCTCACATTCTGTTCCTCTCACCAATAGGAACATTTGACCACATTTTTAAATAAAAGCCTGGTTACTGTTGACTTTTCTGATGGTGTTCATGCCTAGAGACATCTGCTTAAACTGATGAGTTTAAACTCAAACTGTTTTGCAAATCTGTCCTCCTTTGCCTTCGCTCTTGCCATGTTTCCAGTTAGATCACAAATAAATATTTATGACTCAATATTTCTCTATATGCTGGGAAATCTGGTTTTTAATTACTCACATTTGCGGTTTCTGTTTCTTTCCACTGACAGTATATGTGTTTATCAGTGGAACCAGCTGAGTTTAGCAGCCGGAAATGTTTACAGAGCCAACAAGGCGTCAAATGAGGTCTCAAAAATCGAACGGCTGTATGACACGGGCAACTAAGTGTTTCTGCAGCTTTCACCACAACTGGCAGTGCATTGAGTGACAAGTACAAACATAGCCGTCCCAGCCCAGCATTCCAGTCTGTCGAGGAGTTCTCCTTTCCCTGCCTCTCCATGCTGCAGGAACGCTCTCAGTCAAAGCCAGTTGATAGAGAGTGAGAGCTTTCTTTGTTGACTGTCCCTGCAGCAACACTTTCTATCTGAGGACAAATAACCGCAAAGCAATTACGTTGGCTCTGTTTACCCAGTAGCCTTCCCATCTGACAAAATGACTGACACATTACGAGCAAACAATGACACAAACATGTTAAAACATTGCAGAAAAGGCCCGACTCTAATACTTGCAATGACTATGACAGGAGGACTTACAGTCCATCATGTAATTACATGTATAAGGATGAAGTGTTTCAGAATGATTTATTTGGAAACTGGCTTTTAAACCAGTCTGGTCTTCATCTTGAGAAGATAAAAGGTGTCAGCAGGCTTGCACTTGTTGAGAAGAGGTTAGTTATAAAAAGCTCAGCACCGGATCCAACAACGGGCTTATTTACGACACAGACAAACAAGTCAGTCCCTTGAGAAGCAGGCTGAGGTTTAGTAGACGAAGAAAAAGAAAATGCTGCTACATTTGAGCCAGTTCCTCAGCAGGCTAAAGAGAAAGCAATCTGTAATTTCCCTTCCACTGGTCGAGCATTTTCATTCATTCATGTTAGGCGGACAAGCTGTGCAGTGAGCAATTTTGCAAAGAGAGAGGACAAAGAGCCTGGGAAAGGAGAGGTCCTCAGACTAGTGGGACACAGATAATCAAACACTCCTGTGGCTACAGTGTCTCTATCAGAGCCTGGAGAGCAGGACCAAGTCTTTTTATCTTGCATTGACACATATGCAGAAAAACGGGAAGAGGGGATTTCAGTATTTTCCAAAGACCGGGTTCATTTCCTTTGTCCTATGAACTGAGCATCTTAAAATTCCTGAATTGCATCCAATATTTCTCAGAGTTTGGCAGTGTCATAAGTCTCTGGGTAACGGACAGCAAAGGAAGAGAAAGCACAGAATTGACTCCTTATTTACCAAGTCCAACTTGCTCCTCTTTGTTCATACTGAAAATAATTAGTGGCCTTCTCTGGAGGTGACATAGTGGCACTTAGGTTAATTTTCTTGTCTTAGCATTCTGCTTTTGCTGAGAAGTTGTGTTCTAAATCTGACCATTCAGGAGGAATATGTCTCCAGCAACAAGAATTAAACACCAGTAAAAATTGGACAATAGTTTTCAGATCCTTGTTACCATTTAAATGATGGGTTTTACATGATGTGAATGTATAGATGGATACATGAAAACACAAGTTCCTTACAAAGCTGTGGACTGATGGGATTTAGACGTTAAGCTGCTGTAGTACTGTCACCTCAACATCAACTTCTAACCCTGACCCTCAGCATCCTGGGGTCAGATGAGTCTTCGTCAGTATAGACTGAGCATCATGACACTGCCAAAGTCCCCGTCTTCACAAGTCCTCCAGTGAAGAAGAGAATGAGTCCAATGTGTAAATCAAAAACACATTGATCTCATCCCCTTCTTCACTGCAGGACTTGCTTATTACTGCAAACAAACCTGCAATCTGGCTATTGATTGCTCTCTTCTTGCTGCAAGTACTGGTGAACAAGACATACTCAAAAATCTCTGACTTAGTGGAGCTAATGCTTATCATGGTCACTTACAAACAAGGTGGCCAAATCCAATCCACACCAGAGGTACCAAGAATGAGGACACAGTACTGATTACTTAGGTCTTAGCATAATGACTATGCTAAGAGTCATTATGTGAATGTGTTTACATAT
>CAEFZX010024774.1:0-63730 GCA_903066825.1 Alfaro cultratus | reverse complement strand
TTAGAAGGCCTAACAAGAACACCGACATGCTGAAAAGGTTGTTGGTACTACCAGGGAGAGAACTAAAACATGCAGGATGCCGGCCCTCGAGGACCGACTTTGGGCACCCCTGCTAATCTGTCTTTCAATGGAGAGTTTTAATCTAAGACTGTTCTTTAATCAGTGGTGAAAAAAAACAGGCTTATGGAAAATCTTTCTTCAATGTGATGATAATCACGCATATACCGATGTAACTGCTCTTCCCTGCTGATAGAAAATATGGTAAGCTACTTATCTCCAGAGTCACGCTGGGGCTGTCCATGTCAATGACGTGATGTTGATGTTTGTTGGGCACGTTGTTTATTCCCCCTCACCAGAGGACAGCCAGGCTCCACGCTGAATTCATAAGCTGAACTGATGTCACTCAACAAAGAGGTTTAAAATAATCCTGCAGACTTAATGACCTCCTAATTATCATGTATTGTAATTTAAATACATAATGAGAAGGTGGAGAAAAGTTCAACAATTTAGACAGTCGGAATAAACTGATTTATATTAAGGTGGTGATTGTTTTCAATCAACACCAGTAGCTGGTTAGAATAACAAAGATATTAAAAAGTTTTTGGTAACTGATTTTTTTAGCAGGCATAATGAGTTTGTACTTTGAGAAATTAGCAATACATTAAGAATACAGAGTGATATATTAAATATTCACAAATCTAACACAATTAGTATAAAACGCAGAGCTTCACAATGTACAAAAATGTCATGTTGTTTTATTCTGCTAATAGGAATCAATTAGGGTGTAAGGTAATGGTTTGATGGTTTCGCGTTTTCCCCAGAGAAAGGAGAGCCGGCAGCACCCAGCTGTCCAATCTATGATCTTTGTTGCAAAATGGGAAGTGGCGCAAGAGAGTCGACTTGGTAAAATTGAGAATTTTCTACCAACCTACATTAAAGATTTGTATTACGCACAAAAAGTCTGTAACCCCAGCAAAAATGCCAGAAAGCGTGAACCGCATAGTTTTGTGTATTGTAGCATGAATCTATTTCTTCCTTTTGTCAGTTGTGATAAGAATGTGTTCAAGAAAAATATTGCACATATAATCATCTTTGAGGGCTGAAAACTGAAAGAATAATGGCATGTACAGCTCTGAAAGAAATGAAGAGCTCACTGCACTGAACCCCGTTGAAAACCTCCTGGTTTTTCCACCAAGTATTGATCTCTGAACTCTTCCTGAATTAAAACATTAGTATTGTTGTTCCTAAATGAATATGAACTTGTTTTCTTTGCATTACTTGCATCTTTTTGGCTATTTTGACCATTTTGCATTTTCTCCAAATAAATGTCAGTAGTTTATAGAATAAAAGAACAATGTTCATGTTATTCAAACATATACCTATAAAATGTAAAATCAGAGAAGCTGATCATTTTAAGTGGACTCTTAATTTTTCCCAGAGATATATATGACAACAAATGTACATTGTTTTATTGTATTGGTGAAAATGAATCAAATGTTAGGCAGCATTTTAGCCTACAGCACTGCTAAACATTCAAACTGAATCAAAAATTAGTAAAAAAAAATGTAAACCAAAATACCAGATGGACAAGGAGAAAAAGCAAGCACTGTGAAATTGATTGGGAAAAACAGCGATGCCAATTTCCTTGACCGTCTTTAATGTAGATTTGTACTCATGTTTGAACTCTGAGAGCATTACTCTGTGGTCAGGACCACTGCAGCTATGTGGCCTGACAGGAAAACAACTTGGACAGCAAGAGAACATGCTGTTCCTGTCTCGCACTCTGTGATGATAATGGGACACCACGGAGTCCGTCAACAAGATCTGTGAGCATTGACAAGCCCCTCATCCAGGGCGCAGAAACACATGCCAACTACAGCATGGGAATCCAGGCTAGTGCCAGCAAAATTATGGCTGGTAAGGATGATAGGGTGTGAAGCTAGATGTCCTTAAATTATAGATAGTCATTTCCAGTTATTCATTTTTTATGAGAAAAAATAAATCACAACACAGAAGCAAGCGTGTGCATTAAGAAGACCTTCAAGCATGAGTGTTAAGAAAGAAAACTGAAGCATTTCAGTGAGAGCCATCTATATGTACGATGTTTCTGGAAGTTCTCATTCCAAATTCTTTTTTTCTTTTCAAAAGGACAAAGAGCACATTCCTTCAATTCAAATATGCTGAAATAACTCCAGGCTGGAATAATTTATTTGGTGATGGAAGCAATGAAACACAAATAGCACAATGGGAGAGGGCGGTATAAATAAACATGCTCCAGTGAGTTGCAACCAATGTCGTTAATTCCAAACGAGAAAGGTTTTAGAACGTTCAAAGGATTACGTTTTCTCCATTTTCTTTGAAAATGGAGAAGCTTTGTCAATAAGATTGCATTATTAATCAACAATTCCTTCCTTATTTAATTTTTTTTTTATAAAAATTTTGATCGTCTGTTCCAAAGCAGATCTGCAGCAACAGAATTTGCCTTAGCTCCAGCCCAAAGTCAGTCGACAAATGTAGCAAACATTTTCTTATTAAATCAATAACATCAAATGCACCTCTAACCCTGCAGCGATATTAGTTATACTGTTTCCAAACCTGTACCATTTGTCCATAGGCCTAAATTTAAGCTTTTGGTTTTCATTGTTTCTTGCTGGCTTCAGCCGTATTTCTGAGTAACTATGGCAGAGTTATTTATTTTTAAAAACTCTGAGTTCCTGTACTGGCCTGCAAACATGACAAATAGACCTTCATACCTTAAGAAAAATAAAAGAACAGATCAAAGTATGTTAATGGTGAATTTCAAAATAAATGAAACTATGTAGTTTTGTTTTTAAACTTTGTAATGACCAAGTGAATATTTGCTTATTCTTCTCTTTGTATTGTCCATTTTTTGTTACCGAGTTGGGAGCTGAAGAATTCTTATGAATACTGAGAAACATTTTCTAAATCCACATTTAAAATCTTTATTTTTCATTCAATTCTTCCTCAACTCTAAATAGTACAAATTTTCAAAATAAAGAAATAAATGAGCACATAATGAATGAGTGTAGTAAGTAAATAAAGATGGCAGAAATTGCACTTGATAAACTCCAAAACTACTGAAATAATCCAACTTAACATATGTCCTTATGTTAATTCTGAACCTTCAAGATAAGTTTTCTCTCACTGAGATAACCGTATTATGTTGAAATGACACAACTGTAACGTTCAAAGTTACAAAGAGTGAAGGCGATCCATGCGAGAGTTTCCATTTATAATGTATAGACACAGATATCAAAGAAGGCAAATAACCCAGGAGACAAAACTGATCAAAGTCCCGTCTCCACTATATGTTTCTGGAGCACATGAGCTGCGAGAAGAAATCACGTGACTGCTTCACTTCAGCATTTTGATAAGTGCACATTTAGAAAGCTGGAAATATGGACAGAGAAATAGATGGACTTTCTGACTTTTAAAAAAGCAAAAGTATATAAAACCTAAAACAGATCTCAAGTGCTTAGAAGTTAGAGGAAGTTGCATCAGAAAGCACCGTGAACATTTCATTTGTTTATGGCGAGGTTGCAGTAGAGCAACAAAAACAAATATGACGTGGCAACAGAGGATCACGGTCAGACCAAATGAATTATGATGTGAATGAGATGTGAATGTAACTTAATTTAGTCTATATTTAGCTATGGATGTCGCAATAGTTTTGTGTGAAGGGGGACGTGTCTGTTACATTTTGAAAAATATTTGTTTGCACCCTCGTGCCATAAGATCTGAACAAGAAAAATTACATTCACAGCACATCTCTGTAATTGTAGTCTCCAGCAGTTCCATGTTGATATACATGCACATCTTTATATACATGCACATCAGCATATGGCATCTCGTCAAAGGTGATTGGCTCCTCAAAGATGTCACTACAAAATTTTGTATGTATATAAACTTTATTTAACCAGGTAGATTTAAAATCTCAATGAGATTAATAAAAGAAAGTGCAAAGGACCATAAAACATGTTAAATATTAAATGAGATTTTCTGAGAACACATTTTATTTGCAATATATATCCAGAAATCCATTTTCAGTAAAGACCTTTGTTAGTAATACTGGAAAAGAAAATTTACTCGTGAAGTGGAGAAATTGATTGTACAAAATGCAAACTTGGTTGCTTGCCACTTAATTTTATGTTAACTGGATAAGTAGCCAGTTATAAAATGTCTTTTGTGCAGCATTTTATTGTTGTGCAAATTATGGTTTCATGTAGACCAATATAAAATGCAGCTTCTGTGTTTTATATTTGCTACTTTTGCTTTTTAGTAGGTTTAGATTTGCCCTGCTGCAAATACCAAGTCACTACCCACATGGACATGCTTAGATTCTGCAGACATTAAGGACATCTGTTTACATTTGTTTATGGTAAACAGATGTTTATGTCAGACCATGTGACATAAATTTGGGATCATTGTCCACTTCTGATGTGTGGTCAAATATACAGCCAGATTTTAAAGCCAGATGCTTGCTAAGAAATGAAAATTGCATGTAGTCATGGTGCAACTCATATCTGTCGAACTATTAGAGGAGGTGTAAGTGGAACGGTGTTCAGAATTATGATCTTGACTGCACCAGAGAAAATCAATAAATATCGTTTTCACGTAATTTTAGCATTTAAAATTCACCGACTAAATGTAAACTTCTGACTGGCACTGAATGCTTTTCACGCTTCCATATGCTTGCTAAACTAAATCTTTGCTATGGTTCAAATGTATGCGTAGAGTGTGAGTCTCTTTTTGCAAACAATAAAATTATAAATCTTTCAAATGCATGAGCCAGCTGTGGTGGTGGGTGGAGGGAATATCATTCTGGCATTGGTCGAGATTAGGTATTAAAAAAAAAAAAAAAGACAATAAGACTGGGTTTTAAAAAGCAAAAATCACAACTTGGGCTGGCTGAAATGAATAGTGATAAAAGTTTTACAGTAAAAGGTCATTTGTGTCTGAATAGTTGCATAAAATATAGAGAACCTAAAATACAAAACTCCCTGCTAGACTTCAGGAGTCACTCAAAGCTGTATGAAGAAACAATGCATTATTCAGTGCAGTCATAAAGATATATGTGAAAATGAATATTTCACTCTTTTGTCTTCCATCAGTTTAGGAAATAAGGCTGAGAAAAGATCATTTTAGTACATTAAAACACAATGACATTGCGATACCTGCTTGTGTGCATCATGCAAATCTATTTGACAGAGTGCTCTCTACCTTTCTCTGCTCCTGCCTCGTCCTTCTTCTCCATCAGCAGGTAGCGGGGACTCTCGGGGAGGAAGGGTAGGACACACAGCTGCAGAACTGCTGGAAACGCCAGGAAGGAAAACATGTAGTTCCACCTGGACTCCTGCAGTCAGAACATGAACAGAACAGCCACATCAAAGCCTTGGACACGGAAGAGCTACAACACATTAAACACGGACATCTTGCAGAACAACTGTATGTTGCAGCTATTATATAACACTCCATCGAATGAATGCATGCATGGTGGGCTTTGATTAAAGGACAAAGTTAGTTATGGTGTTTCTACTGCATATGTCTTTTAAAATATGTAAAAAATAAATAATAAATAAAAATGGCTGCTTAAAATATGTATTTAAAAGTGTGTGCATTTGCGCCGTAGATGTGAAAAGTGAGTGCGGGTTGAGTGGTTTCTGCTTTTGTAATTTTGACCAGAGAGCCTTTTAGATGTAGACGCAGGCCAGCGATAAAAGCCTGCGTATACAAGGAAAAGTCAAGAATGCCAAGAAAATAAAAGGAATAACATGGAGGTTTGCATTTTTAAAAAAAAATAGTTTTCAGTAACTTCATTCATTCTATCTGAAATGTCTAGAGCAGTGTAATTCTGACTTAAAGCAACATTGTTGTTATACTACGGTTAAATTATCATCTTGTCTGTCTTGCATTAAAATGTTAGTATGAAATTTCTCAAAGTGCTAAAGACATATTGTAGCAACAAACCAAAAATACCCTGACATAATCTCATGCAGCACAATGCATAGGCCCTGTCTGCACTGATGAAGATTTACTCACCCAGTGGCACACTGGATGTTTGAAACAGGGCTACTACTATCACATTTCTGATTAATGACCAACTTTACAAATGAAATACTCAAACTGGGAGCTCAACAACAGATGCACATACTTTAAACATGTTAAAGGGCACATTGTTCGACAACATAGAATTTTGTTGTTCAAACCCACAGAATACATATATTGCATTAAGTAAATAATCAGACCCTAATAAAAGTACTTATTACCCTTTTTTATTGTTTTTATTAGTCATGATCAACAACAAAATTTGGCATTTCTGACTGAAAATAACCTTTCAATGTCAACATAACAAATTATTTCACCAAAATACTGACAAATACAAATGTTAAACAAAATTCTGCCAGAAACGTAATATACCTGAAACGTATATTTAAAACCTGCTTTCAAAAGGTACTTGTAGTCTGATAAATGAGCCTCATCAGAATGCATGTCCTAATTCATTGAACAGCTCACTGTCCTGGCATTTCAAACCTGAGGTCAATTTAAAATGATCACAGCTGTAGAACCAGAGATTTGAACCGTGTGACAGAGTAGTGGTAACCACTACATCACTGTATTGCCTGCTAGATACATACCAGCCTGTTGCCTTCTTTCCAGCACTAATCTGAATTAGTGCTGGAAGTAATTTCACATTTTTCGCCGGCTCTCTCACCATCTCAAAAAAACTAATAGACTAGTACTCTTCACAAACTAACACATAATTCTAAAAACAAAAGCAGGAATGAGAAAATATGTAAATACAAAAAGTAGCAAAATACAAAAAGAAGCCTAAGAGATGGAAAAATATGTTTGCATCCAGCACAGCCATTAATTATGTTCTTCAATTATGTCCATTTGAGATGTTTGGTAAAATATTAAAGAGAATACTTTATTGTCTGACTGAGAAAGTTTGACTGTCTCTATTGGTAATAACACAGCTCCTACCAGTTATTTTGTGCACTTAACTACTTGTGGATGGTATTTATGTTGGCAGATTAAAGAAACGCTTCAGATGCTGAGGAACAGACCATTTCATACCAGCAGGAGGTGAAGCAGCTGATTAAACATTTGCTGCCCTGCAAGCATTGATTTCTGTGTTAAGTTTCACAGTCAGATATACAGTATGTGATGAACGCATACTTTTTGGCATCCAGTGGTACTTTTTAACAGCAGCAGGCTTCATGTGTCCACTTAGTGATTATTAACTCTAATGATAAAGTATTCTCTCAAAATATCAGCTGAGGCAAGAAGCGAGCATCGCGTTGCAGAGAGATAAGCTGGTTGGTGTTTTCTTAGAGGTGTGGGGTTCTTAAAACTTTATTCAAAATACAAGATTAGGATTCAAGGACTTCTGGTGAGAATAAGCTGGTCGGATTGAAATAATTTCTTGCAATCATGGCTTCTTTTAAAACGATTTAAAACCCAGCACCCAGCTTACTTAGACAGGGCTAATGAATTCGTCAGGTGGAACACATCTGCTGTGTATCCAATTATTTTAGCTAAAGCGCGCTTTTCCTTCATATTGAGTCAGTCATAATTAAATTACCTTTGCATCGTCTAACTGCATAATGAGTCTGCTTTGTGACAAACTCCTCAAAGTTTTACCCCACAGAACGGAGATAAAGTCTTCCACTCACCCTTACAGTAGCTGTACATCACTGCACAAGGCATTTCCCTCAGGGTTCTAGAAAGTAGGTGAAAATAATCTTTCCCTTTATGTGGTATTCTATATGACATGAAATGTAAAAACTCGAATTAATATCTATATGGATGGCTCGTCTGTTTACCCTGCCTGTTACCTGGGAGATAAATATCTCTGCTGAGCTGTTTCTTTAATATCAGCTGTAGAGCACAACTATACAGCAGAACGTCTGCAAAGTGAGAGCCTGGTTAGTAAATGTCTTTGGATGATCTTATGTGTGCATCTGCTAGGATCAGAAGAAAAGCCTATCATCCATCCGCCCACAGCTGTTTGTGATGAATGTCACCTTCTCTATAAGCCTATTTTGCTGATGGTCTGTCAGGGGACCAAGCTGACAGCTGGACCTTGCAGATGTGTGATTCGGTCCCATTCTTAGAATCATAAAAGCAGAACAATTTATATTTGGAACAAATATCCTAGGACTCACGCCGTACAGCAGGGGGACGACATTTTATTATTGTTAGTTACAGAGATGATCTCTATTGGAATTTTGTATTGTTTTTGTCATCATTTAATATGAAGTCACCATCGGCAACAAAAAGAGTAGAAGCAAGAGCAACATGTCTGCAAAAAATAATCTGATAAGGAAAATAACTGACCTGCTTTTATCATAAGGGTGTCAAAAGGTTTCCGCTTTACCAAACCAAGAGTAAAGGTATAGTATGTTTTAGAATATTTTCAGTGTGTTTTATTAAACAGGTTTGTTTCCTGGTCCACACATAAAAATAACTTTAACCTTTGAACCTCATTTGGGTTCCCCAAAGCACTTTATGTCTTCATCAATCACAGAAAAAACACCCTACAGTTATGAACTGAGTGGAACTAAGAATAAATGTGTCCTTTTTTAAGTGTAATTGTACAATTGGAGGGATGGTTACAATGGATTTTCCTTCTTTTTATGCCACTTTAATGGTCTGACAATAATAATATTATTTAAGGAAAATAACTTAATGGTGAGTAGTCCTTTTTTGCCCTCTTGTATAATAAAAATTCTTCATGTACCTTTTTGTCATTGGGGCCCGCTATACTATTTCATACTATAGCATATGGCTTGCGTGGCTATGCAAGCCATTGAAATGCCTGCAAAATTCACCAACACCACAATTCTTGGTAATTAGTAAGTAGTGTAAGACAAACAGTATTTCAAAAGAGCAGAAGAAATATTATGTTTTTTGAACAATAACAATATTTGTTGTTAATCTGTTGCTAAGAGATGAGCGCATTTTCTGGTAGCCAAGTGCCACGAAGTCAACATCTGATTTTTACTTTTGCAAAATTTACCAACTGTAAATTTCTTGGGGCTAAGCAGATAAACAGTATTTCAAAACAGCTTAAGTTTTCTAAACAATAATTAGCTTGGTAAGAGATGAGTGTTTGTTTTTTTTTCCTGGCAACAAACTGCCACAAAGTATAAATCTGTTGTATCATATATTTACCACCAATGACAAAAAAAAAAAAAAACATTTACATTTTTCTGAAAAAAGTCACCAACTGCACAATTCTTGGTAAGTAGTATTTCAAAAGAGCAGAAGAAATCTTAAGTTTTTTTTAACAATAACAATATCTGTTGTTAATCTGTTGCTAAGAGATGAGCGCGTTTTCTGGTAACCAAGTGCCACAAAGTAAACATCTGAGTTTTACTTTTGCAAAAGTAAACATCAGAAGGCAGTGCATTAACATTGGCACCACCACTAGCAGAGCATTGCCCGCCATTAGCGGGCCATTAGCATTGCCCGCTAATGGCAATGCCCGCTACATTGTGAACAGTGGACTGGTTCACTGTCCACGTTACCAGTCGCTACTGCCCTGGAGTAGCCTTTTCCCTAAAATAAGCTTCTTAGCTATTTTATTTATTTATTAGCTATGTTTAGTACCGTGAATGGAGGAAGGCAATGTAAGACAACATGCTAGTTATACCCCACATGCTCTATATTTACTCTACATTTCAACAAGGTTATTTTCAACACAAAAATTAAGACAAAATTAAAAAGAAAAACCCTGTTCAATATTCTAGTTCCATGAATCAGATGATGGATACTGCAGACAACCAATCTCCCAGGATATACACTAGTGTTGTAGAAAGCTTCCAGAGGTCTTAACCCAATCAAGTCTCACCAGCAGCACTTCTGCACGTCAAAAACTGAGCGATTGATCTCCACTGACAATGTGAGTTTGACAAGAGACAAGAAAGTGTGTGGACGCACATACCAATCATCAGAAAATGTAGCTTAGCAAAGCCCTTGTGCCATGTTCAACACCATCCATGTTTCCACAGCCAACAATTCAAAGTTCAGTCACACAAAAAGTGAATCTCACCCTGTTCAATGTATTTCATTGATCTCATGTGTAAAACCAAGAGTACTGACTATCTAGCATGAACAAGAATAACAGTTCCCCGATAGGCTAAAGCAATCATCAACCTTTTTGTCAATTTGCGCAACTCTCTGAAGCTATAGACTGATGGAGAACACAGAGTATAAATAAAGCTCATTAAGGCAGCTAAAATGAACCGTTGTCTTTGTCTGAGGCATGCTGATAGCCTCGGAATCCCATGGGCCATTAGTGACAGACTGGCTAAAGGCCTGCTCCTGCAAAACCTAAATAAACATGCTCTCTACTGGGAAAAGGTCAGACGCTGAGCACCAAGGTTACATTAATTATCATTTGTCATGGCTTATCACAATTTGGCAGTTGACAACAAATGACATCTTGGACCAGCTCCCATTAACAGAAACCGTCATGGAGAGGAAGCCTGATGGAGTCCGCGTTCAAAGGCCAGCCCAGCATGTTGATGCCTTTACCACATATCATCTCTTGCGTAAGTACGAAATGGCATGTCACAGAATACATAGCAGCTTCTGAGAGACACGTGACAGCCATAATATATTTGGGAAGATAGTTTAAGATGTGACATGGGTCAAATCAATATATATAGATTAAGAATCTAGTCTGTAATGCTTCAGTCGTTCGGTTTCCATTTCTTGCTCGCATGTGAGGCAGGAATCAGTTTACACAGTCTACCTGTCCCTGCTTGTTGTTCTTCTGCTTCTCACCTGTGTTCTGTGTTCTGCTCTATTGAGGTTCTGTTTTGTTTTGTCTTTTTCCTGTTAGACTCTACATTTATTTCTGCTTTCTGGACAAGGATTCTGACCTTTGCCCTCAATTCATCCCATCCCTGATCTCTGTGTGTCTGAGCCTTTCTTGCATTCCTACCATGTCTGACACAATACTTTATTGGACATGTGGTGCAGAGAAACAATCCTGGAACATTTCTGTAAGAACTGTCAGATTCACGCATTCAGATGCTGAAAAGCTGATTCACCATCTAGACCAGTGGTTCCCAAAGTCTGGGACGCGCGCACCACTGTTAAGTAATATAATGGTAATGGCAAAATAATGCAAGTACACCCTCTCAATAAAACTCTAACAAACATTTAGCATTGAAACTATAAGACATTTTAAATATCCAAAACAATCAAAAGAACAAATAAAATGCACATTACAGAGACACAAGTCTCTGTAAACAAAATTGTCCTTCAAAACAGGATCAAGTAAAGGCCAATGCACCAGACTGAAGTATTTCATCATCCAGTCTTTGGTAGAAAGAGCAAGAGACACGAGAAAAACAAACCATTCTGTAAATGGAAATTATCGAGCTTGTTTTAATTTGTCATGCAATCAATTGATTTATTGCCCATTACGACAAACTTAGTTCTTGGTTGAGTAATAGAGTCCCCTGTCCCAAACTGTAAAGTGTCTTTGATTTGATGAACTTAAAGTCAGACCTTGAATGAACCTATAAATGTGAGGGAAAAAAAAAACAAATTTTGCAACAGAGCAAAATTTGTTTGACTTTAACCATGTACTTTGCTTGTCATATAAACTCTTTGTACACATATGGCAAGTGGCCTGGTGGTGCACTGGTTGTTGCCTTGCAGCTAGAAGCATGTGGGTTTTAATCCTGGCCTCAGGGTTTTCTGAATGTGTTGATTTTCTCAGGCTACCCTGACTTTGTCGCACAGTCCTAAACCATGGCTGTTAGGTTAATTGGTCTCTCTAAATTGCCATTAGCAATGAATAATGTGCTTGCAACACAGATTCCTGTGAGTCTCTGTGTTGCATCGTAATGGATCCAGAGACTGTTAGTCGCCCCCTTATCCGGCAAGGATAAGCGGGTATAAACAACAGATTGATGACATTTGAAAAAAGTAGAAATCAAACCACATAATTTCACGAAAAAATTTATATACTTTACAAAGCACGACCTCTGACAAATATGTGGCAGCTATTTTTCTCAGAGAAAACATCCACAGCAAAATAAATTCTTTAAAAATCATTATAATGCTCTGCTGAATGACAGGCAAGGCACAGCGGAGGAAGATATAGAACAAGAAGCAAAGAGAAAAGAGGTTATTCACAACCATCAGCCTTCTACATGGGCTGTCCATTGACATAATGTAAAAAGGTGCTTCATACAAGATTTATTGGCTTGAAAAGGTGTTTCTCACTCCTATTTTAAATGCTTGAATGGGTTCAAATGCTCTGCTGGAAGCGTGAATTACATATATTTGTGGCACACGGTTAGAAACCATACAAAACATGAAGCAGAAAGAGGATTTAAAGGCTTATGTTGCCACGTTCAAAAATACATCAACTTCAGTTTCAGACAAATAACGAAAGAGAGACCTGATGTCTAAATATTTGTTCATAATCTTAATGACGACAATATATTTGATCAGACGGTGTACACCATGTCCTACTGTTTTGTTAATGAACAATTAAGAGTCAAAAACCCCTTAATTAGATTAAAACCAGGCAGGCTAAGAGTACCGTAGTTGAGACAATAATATTTAACACACTTTCCCAAATGAATGAATTTCAAGTAGCCAAGAGTCTGGAATTATACAGGTACATGGCAGTAAACTGAAATGTGTTCTGATGGCTTGTTTGTAAGATTAAACATAGATTTTTATCAAGGGCACATTTCTGTATAAAATTGACTTTTTTTATTTTATTGGTCTGATGTAACATTTTTATCTTAAATGTCATGTTTTAATTTGCTCCAAGCAGAAAATTCTAATACTTAATAGAAATAATGGCTTTCAGATTCAGTCTGTGTGTAATTAATATGCGTAGTGTGAAATAAATAAATAAATTTTTCAGTAATCTTCAACAGTATTCTTGATAGCACGCATTATTATGCTTTAGTATAATAAAACATAATATAGTATAAAAGTATATTCACTGGGTCACAAGTACCTACAGTCCTGGTCAGAAATTTGCATACAGTCGTCATGCCAACAATGTCATTTATTTTTGGCCCTCAGCGACGCATTTAAAAATTTGTTTCTTTTTTCAGAGTGCAATGATGATACAACAACTTCACTAAATTTTAAAAGGAGGAGTAGATGCACAAGTTTGAAATTATAGTACATTCTTATTTTTTCTAATTGAAAACTCCAAATAGATCTTGGATGAGCAGAAGAAAAGATTTGTACGTATGTATACATGTACTGATCCAGGTCCAAAACATTTTAAATGTACATTTCCAGAAATCAAGAAAGACAAAAGTTCTGAACTCTTTTGGGGGAACACTTAAATATAAGTTCATTTAATTTAAGTTTTACTGCATTTTTTTATTTTTATTTATTTATTTTTGCAATCATAACTGATCGCAACTGAACATCAACAAGTGCCAACGGATATAATTGCAGGCTATAAATACGGTTAATTAATTTCAGAAGACGTATTCCATAATTAATTTTTTTTATACTGTGCCAAAAGTAACTAGTAATCTAAAGTCTACAAAGTGTGCCAAGAGGAGAGCTGTTGATTATTAGCACTCTGTTCTCATGACATAACAGATTGGCTTTCAAAGTTCATGCGCCTTAGGCTCATGTCTGTTTCTGGGCCTGAAAGATAAACTAAGAATGCAGCACGCAAATAATTGAGCGGGTATATGATGGATCCCTGTCATGACAATCTTTCAGTGGCAAGCGAAATCATCACCGACAATTCCCAATGTTTTTGCTACAATAGCCAATAAGGTGTGAAGGGACAGAGTAACACTTCCTCTGGGTTAACAAGGTGTGACTGACAATTCCTGGTGCTATCTAAACGAAATAAGACAGACAGATAGACCCAGACACGTACTGTGAAGTGAAGGGTAAAAGTTTTTTTGTTTTTTTTTTAACAGAAGTGCCTGATGGGCGATGTTGGCAGCTAGCCTGGGAAAGTGAAGAAAAATCATTAAGTGTGAGCAGAGATGGGCTTTCTCCCTCTCCCTCTCTCTCTCTCCAGCACCAGCTAGGGCTTGAATGTCAAGCCAAACTGGAACGATCTGCTGAGAGGCTGCGGAGTTGAAAAAGTCAGAGCAGAGCTGTGAGACCTCATCAGTTAGAAAGACCTTGGCATTTAAACCTTTGTGGCCAACTCTTACATTAATGTCGCAAGGAAGATGTGGAGGGGTAGCCGGCTGACACGAGAGCCCAGATCATGAAAGTTGTTCGGATGACGTCATAAGGTAACTCATTAGGCATAATGCCAGGGGGCCAAAAGTGGATGTTAAGAGGCAAAGTAAATCATTATGAGTATTCTACCTGCAAGTAACACACACAAGTTTCATTAAGAATGTTCAAAAGTCAAATTAAATGCATTTTAAAATAGAAAATAGATATAAAATATTAGATATAATTTTTTTCCTTTTCTTTAATAAGGAAAAGGATCATTTTGTTGTCTTAAATTGTTCAAAGCCCTCTCCTTGGGCTGCCACCTTATCGTGTGGAGAGGTTTGAGTGCCCCAATGATCCTAGGCGCTATGCTGTCTGGGGCTTCATGACCAAGGCAGACCCCGGACAAAGCGGAAGAAAATGGATGGATGGATGGATGGATGGATGGATGGATAAATTGTTCAAAGCATTTGTAAGCACAGAATAACTCGAATATGNTGGATGGATGGATGGATGGATGGATGGATGGATGGATGGATGGATGGATGGATGGATGGATGGATGGATGGATGGATAAATTGTTCAAAGCATTTGTAAGCACAGAATAACTCGAATATGAATCCCCAGCATCATGTAATTCATCCAAGATAGTGTAAAATTTCATTTCCTTTAGTAGATTTTCATCCTTTGAATGTTCTGCTGTGTGATAAAACAACAAAACAGTCACTTAATTTTGATGGAGTAAGATTACAACTAAATTTTGTGTATTTTATGAGCAACTTTTGTGATAGATGAACAGAAAGTAGTGTATTGATGCAGAAGGAAAATAAAATCATTGTGATTATTTTGTAGAAATTAGTCTTCACTTTGACTTTAAAGGGGCTCTTTTGAATTTTTTTATTACATTTATTTTGTTAATCATTATTGATTTATAAAAACAGCAAAAATGGGAAAATATTCCATGGGATGAAACCTTTTTATGAGAACTATTGTATTTATTTACTAATGCCAGCAAATACAGGATGTTAAACGTACATTTTTCCTCATTGTTGTACAAACAGGATTGTAATAATTCTTATATGTTTAGCAGCAAGGGATTGTGGGGAACACTTAAATATAAGTTTATAGGCATTTTCTTAGTATTTGTTAAAATTGATTTTAAACTACAACTCCTTCTGGGAATCTTTTCACAAGTTCCTCACAAATCTTTATTGAAATTTTTTCCCGTACTCCTGACTGAACTGCTATATAAAATTTGTAGTTTGCTTTGCTCCCACACTGTTGCTCATTTTCTGGGGTTGACTCACATTTTCACACCAAAACACAACTTTTCATAGCTGGACATTTTTCCTGAAATCTCGGCTGATTTCAATGGAAATTTTCATGATGTGTTTGATGTTGATGTTGCTTTTACGTTATTCCAAAGCTTACAAAGTCATGACAGCATCACTGGAGTTTCCCAAATTTTCTGAAGGTATTATAAAATTTATTTCTGGAAATTTTTGGATTTTTAAGAAAATTAAAAAAAAATCTTTAGCCCATTTTTTGGGATTAAGCGAACAGAAGCCAAATAGAAACCACTAGCTCATCATCCCAACTGAGCTAAAAAGGAAAAAATGAGTGATTTTGTTTTGAGTAGTTCTGTATCTGGTTCCAACTGCACCTTCTAATGACTATTTGTAGGTGATGAATTATTAAAGCTGATGCTAAAAATAGCCACAGCAACGTGAAGAGTGGCCGTGCATAATGTGAACTCTTCTGGTATCGTAGAAAAAACTTCCTGGTGCTGCACAATTTATGACCAGTGCACTTTCCCGACTGCAATTCAATATAAGAGATTAGGGAGGAGAGGAAAGCAAGGCCCTTTCAGTGCAAACAGGTAAAGGTGATTTCTTAGCTAAGCAGATATCTGGCTCAGCACCAAAGTGGCTGACGCTTCTTGAATATAGTTTTGAATATAGTTCAACATAGTTCAATATAGTACAACTAACTGTACTATAAAACCAACCTGGTTGTTTTCAATGTTAAACCAACCATTAATCTTGACAAATGTCAGGTATAAAGCTCTGTTTTTGTGTCTTTAGCTATACTATTCACTCAGACCATTTTGACTAGCAAACAAATGGTCTTTCAGGTTTACAGTGATGTGAAAAAGTACTTTTTGTGGTTACAGATGTCTTTTGAATTTGATTTTCTTGTGGAACTTAAATATTTCAGTAAATATTTCAGGTTAAACAAACTTTAACATTAGAAAATAACTTAAGTAAATGTAAAATACCATTTTCACATGATTTCATTTACAGTCATGAGGTGACAGTGGATCATTAAGAGAACTTGTCTTAGAGCCCAAAAAGCTGTACGTTCGATCTCAGCTTGTTCTTAGTGTGAAAGCTAAATGGTAGTAAAGTCCGGAACAACTGACATTTATCAACAAACCAGTATTTTCCCAAATTGCACTGTGAGCAGCATGTCTCCACAAGACAGCAAGGAAAACTGATATTCTTTAAACATGTATAGCTGCTACATGCATAGCAGCATCTAGATTGAAGAACATATTTTATTATGCCTTAGACCTAATCCTTAATTCCTTAAAGTATAAAAGATTAAATTAATTACTACCAGCCTTAGCAATGTTTTTAATTAAAAAAAAGAACCTTTGTAGCTACATCTCTCTTGAAACAGGAAGTTATTTGTACCATGAATGAAAATAATTTGAAACCACAGACTCTAATGAACTTTTGTTGTACGTAGGACGTGTTCTGTTTTCTTGAAACAAAACACCTTTTTCATGGGTATATGCTGACTGATTTGCCGCAGCCGTTGTTCATCTGGTAGGAAAATCTTGTCTTTTGCTTTTATGTGCCCTCTGTCAGAGCTAAACATCTGCTGATGACGTTGAGTCAGTAACTGATCTCCCACAACAGCACAGTTGCATGATTAGCCACAATAATTACCCTAAGTTGCAACAATATTTTACCATGTTTGAGCTAAATGCTTTAGAAAAGTTATGCAGTGCCACTCCTCTGTCAGCAGAGATTTAGTCAGTATTACTAATTTTTAGGGACCACCTAAACATGTGTGTTTTATTTTCAAACCAGTAGAGCTAAGAGATTTGGAGCAAATGGCAAAATCCTGAAAGTGTCATGTTTTGCTGGTGGCATATAAACAAAACAGCATCTTTGTGGAGGTTGTATGAAGAAGCTGAATGTTCACAGAAGCTGAATGTTTGCTGAAATTTATTTTTACATGAACACCGGACCATGCCTTCAAGCTTTTAACATTTTCTTATTCACACCTTGCCATATACCCTTTTCAGTAATCAATTGTGTCACCAGCCGCCCTCAGCATTGTTTTCTACTTGACTTATTCTAGAGACTTCAAGGGAAGTGTCTATAGCAAACACTAGAGAATGCAGCAAAATATATAAGGAGTCGTCAGTGAACTGTCAAAGCGGACCTGGAAATTAAACAAATCAACCCCCCAAAAAAAGAAATCATTATTAAACTAAAAAAAATAAATAATTTATGTCGCATAATGGAAGAGGAAATTGGTAATGTTTTTCTCAGCTATAATTTGTCATGGTTTAGGTCAGGACAGCCTGGAGGGAAAATTATTCACCGGTAAAAGGAGTCCGGAAAAACTGATTATCTGTCAGCACGATCAAGGTTTATTGTGTTATTAATTGTTGAAGAGCTTATGTAATAGACTGAGAGAGAAAAAATACCAGCAGCCATCTGCAAATTAATGCACAGACAGGCGTGTAAATGACCCGGCAGATTCAATAGATTGTGGTTCGTGGAGGATAGATATGCTGCTGTGCAGCTGAAATCCAGATGTTGTTTAAAAGGTGTTCACACTCTGCCCACTCCGCTGTTACACCATGACATGTTACTAAAGCAGACCATGGAAGGAGCTTCTCCACCTGGATTTGGAAATTACATCAGCTCCTTATCCAATCACAGAACACTGCAGTCATATGTACCACTGTACTTCAAGGATTATGTGATTTCTATCCCCTTTCTTTAATTTTCCAACTAAAATTAGTTGGAAAACTAATTTTAGTTGGAAAAATTAGTTCCATTTTTCCAAAGCAATGACAATCATTCATCAGTGATAAATTGTAAAAATCCACTGCTTATACATGAGGGCATATTATATTTGTTTGCTCACCGACCTGACCCAAGAGCTCAGGCAGACCCAACACTTGTCCTGTGAACACGCCCAAGCAGATCAGGATGGAGTTGAACTGGCCAATGAAGCCTCTGATATGTTTAGGGGAAATCTCTCCCAGGTACATGGGGAGGACACTAAGTGATATACCTAGAGAAAAAAAAAACAAAGGTCACATAACTGAATCAAGTGAAAAAGGGAGTAGAAACAAGTAAGAAAACAAAAAAGATCAAACAATCTACGGAAGAGAATTACCCAATAACATATTGGTCTCTATTGTGTTTAGTAAACTCAGTAAAACTTTGCTCTAAGCCTTATGGGAATCTTGACAAGAGCGCTAATAAACCTGTACTGGCACAAGCAGTCAGTTTGGTCTGATTACATTTGATCTGATGTCATTTTAAATTAGGTTGTTTTGTGTCTAAGTTCATTTGTTCTGATGGTGCTTAGTATGTCACTTGGTCTGAATCTATTCGAATCTGTTTGGTCCGAATCATTTGACTCAGTCTATTTGGGAATATGCCTTTAGGTCTGAGTCCCGTTATTATCATGCCGTTTTGTCTGGATCCATCTGGTCTTATGCCATTTAATCTGTTAACCTGATGGTTACTTTTTGTCAGCTGTCTCTGACATCTGAGGTCATTTTGTCTGATGTTTAGAGATGTTTTCCTGAGACCTGAGGATGTCGTAAAAATACGCTGTACTAACAGTTTCTATCAAATGGCACACATAGAATCTACAACCTTTAGAAAATCAATACATGTAGTAAAGCTGGTAACTTTCAAAATGTCAATTCATTAATAAAATTAAAGCAATTCCATACAAGATAGTCAAGTCTGCAGGTTTAGTTGAGTAAGAAAAAAGTTCTTCTTGACTGTCCACTAGAAGTGAGGAGAGCTATTTTTGTATTTCGTTTGTTTTGTTTTTATTGCAGTTTGAAATATATATTTTGTTTTGTTTTGGTGATGAGAGCATCTGAGCATATAGCTCCCATACTGTTGATAGTGTGAATATGTAAGGAATGGTTGTTGCCAAGACTGTCCTGGAGTCATTCTGTGGTTAAGTGCTGCTTTTTTTTCCCTCTGCGGTTTGGGTGTAACTCTCAGAACAGAAGGCAATTAGAGCTTCTCTGCTTTCTGATCTCCACCAAATTCGTATTTGATAAGCAAGTTATTTTGCACATCTGCCTATCTTTATTGTTTTTGCCTCTTGATGAACTCCAAACACTTTCTTTACCAATATAACATTTACCTTAATTTTTTCTTCTTCTTTTTTTGTTTGTTTTGTTTATGTAGACAAGCAGCCTTAGTCTTTGGAAAGATCAAACTTTAAACCTGTTTTTTGTATTTATTTTTTATTTTTAAGTTCAGGCTGGAGCATTTTGAAAGAAACAGGAAAGTGTTTCTCTGCAGATGTGTTTGTTCTCTCAGGTTAATGCAGTCTGCTGCATTTGTTTACCTGTGATAAAAAGCTCAGCCATTAGGTGTTATTTAGAGGGGTATCAAAATTATAATTTAAATTATTAAATTATGTGTAGGGGTATCAAAAGGTTTACATAGTTAATTGAACCTTTTTTCCCCACTCTTGTTTCACCAAAATAAGCAAAAGCTGCAGCATTTGTTGTACACCAACAACAACAAAAAGTGCTTCCTTTAATTGCACACTGACCTGAGTTCACGCCCATGACGATCCGGCCGATGATGAGCATCTCAAAAGATTTTGACATCTCACCCAGTGACAGCAACACAGCAGCCGTCACAGCAAAGCAGTTATTCAGCAGCAAGGTTCCCTTTCTGGAAAACAGAAAGACAACGTAGATGTGACTCTATATGACAAAGGAAAGAGGAGAAGATCAGCGGTTTAGACATGATGGCAATGAAACCTGAATAGAATTCTAATCCAGTTATTCAAGCCCTTTGTTGAAACGTCTGCAGCACTTTAATTGTGATAAAAGAAGGAGAACAGCAAGCATATCTGACTTCTGTCGAAACATTTCCGCAAGGCACTCCAAAGCAAGAACAATCAGGAGTGACGAGACTCGAGACAGCCAAAAGAAGAAGAGAATAACTTCACTTTTTTTTGTGGCTTTAGATGTTCATAAAAGGGATAAAAACCATTGGATGCGAAGGATTCTTCAAGGCCCAGGAAGCAGAAAAAGGTTTTATTGTAGGAGGCCTCTTGTGTCAAGTGGATGGAGAACAATTCATGGTGGATTCATTTAAATAGATTTTTTTTTTTTCACAGACCAAGAAAAAACTGAAAGTTAAACCACTCATTTCTGAACAGATGCTTGAATGTGTCAGTGTGTGTAATCATAATCAACCTAATCATCAGCCAGAGGAATGATCAGATTAATAATGGTGTCGGTAGTTTTTTATTCACAAATAAAATCTAGAAAGAGATCTCCACAAACTGTACATTCAGGCAGCTATTGCAGACATGTTACAAAATCCACTTTATCGAAAAGTTTTCCAGCTAAAAGGGCCCAAAAAAATAGTTAAAGCAAAAAGAACTTCAGACAGGCTTTTAAAATCTAACTTCATTTTCCATGTCCTACAAAGCAAGCACAGACTGTCATATTATGCCCCTCCCTTCACACCTAAAATGAAATTGAAATTTCCCTTTGAAACATCTCGGAGACTTCAAATTTAATCTAGCAGGTGACTCTTTTTGCCTCTTGGGCGGCCTGACGTCATTACTGAGTAACCTTGAGCTAAATCTAAGTGAAGAAGCTGTATTATATTTTAACCTGTCAGCTAGTGTGGACATGGAGTTATTTATTTTTGGAAGGACTGAGAAGAGATCAAAGTCATATTTTCTGTAGTGGTGAATGAGGTCTGAAAAATTCAACATGCTTTTAAAAAAAAAGAAAAGCAGCGCATCTTTAGATGAAAGGATTTGTACCAATGCAAAATCAATAAGGAATGTTTCTAGGCCAAGAAGAATTATGGTGGTAAAAGGAGGTCCAACTACAATGGTTTAATCTAGTCATATTCAACAAATTAAAATATGCTTCTGATGAGGCTCCTTAGGCAGATTAAAAGTACCAATAACCTTTTACTTTTCCCTTAGCCCACATTTCTATATTAATGTCTTTGAATGGGATGTAATATTCTAATCTGAAATGTCATCTTTTGCATTAAATGCAATTAAAATCATCATAATTATTACAAGTAAAGGCTAGGCATAAATCAGTCAGTGTCTAAGAGACTGCTGTATTTTAGCTTTGGACCAGTTTAATAGCAGATGCACTGTCAGTATCATGCTCCAATCCCGATCAGAGTAGCTGGAATGATGTATAACCTAAATTTTGATACTGTAATGAATATCTGTGTTAAAACACAAAGGACATAGTGCTGACACAAGTATTTGATGCTAGTATTACTCATTGACCAGTGCAACAGCTGGTTACCATGGAGAAGGTGCACAAACTGGTGGAAGGACATTGCTTAACATTATTGACATTAGAAACTGAAGTTAGTTTATTGTATGAGAATTATTTTTATTATTTCTTGCTACTTTACAACATTTTGACCTTCTACAATTGCATTAAATTATTGGCATGGTTAAAAGTAAAAAAAAATAAAAAAAAAACTTAAACAAATATTCTCTTAATGTAAATCATCTAGGGCTATTTATTGGTATTTCTGATAGTTTTTCCGACTCCTGGCTGCCTCCGGCCCACTGACATATGAATACACCAAATTCAATCATACTGTTCCTATACGTATTCAAGATTTAACAGAGGTTTGTTCATATATGATTCATAACCTCATATATAAAACATCCAATTCTGAAAAATGTCAGAATTGGAACTTTGAAAATTGGTTTTCTTCAAAATGCCCTCCAAGAACACCTCTGAATGTCAACAAAATGAAGCAGGCTTTATGGATATGTATGAATTCATCTGCATGCACACAAGACTGATTTGTGAAGACATTACCATTTTAAGAATAAAATTTGAAACCCAAACTTTGAGCTGAGTCTAAACAAGCCGAAAGACAAAACAAAAAACTAATTTTGTTGCAAGAATTAAACAGAGGAGTTTCATCGCCTAATGTCAAGGGTCAAAGGAGTAGATGCTCATTTTAACTGCTGCTGCAGAAATGCACGTCGTCTCATGGGCAGCCTCATTTACATGATAGCAGAACTGGAGAACAAACAACACGCGATGCTGACTTCATGTCACGTCTTCATTATGACAGAGTGTAAAAAAAAGCCATTAACCTCAGCTTCACTTGAAAACTTTTAATGAATTCCTTGGTCACTTTTACAGAGTTGCTGTCTGTTTGCTCTCTGCATGTGTCTTCTGATGCTTTTATATATTCACTCTGACATCTGAATGTCAGCCTCTCCCGGATAACCAACTGGGACGCTAATGTCTAGCAGAGAACACAAAAGAAAAAATGAGTACCTTCAATCGACACAACAGAAATCCAGAGGAAGAAAGTCAAGGTGAATCTTAAAGATACATGATTCTTCCTCTGCTTTGGCAATGTCATCCTAATAACTAGTGGTTAATAGATTCTTGTGAATCAAAATTGTTTTGGAAGCATAGGAGGTGATTATGTTAAGCTCAAGTCTGTACCTGAAGGGCCCAGGACGCAGAGCTCTGCACACAAAGAATGTGAAACTACCTGACTTGTCCGAACCCTGAGAAACTCATTACACTAGCTGTGAGACTGGATCTCAGCAGGCAGAATAAGTTGTCAAAGAACCACTGCTAGATCAAAAGCAACTCCTTTCATTTTTTATTTTTTTTGCATTCCTCCCTAAACTTAACTAGTACATCGTTGGCAGGATAATAAGTCACTAAAAAATCTTTTTCACATAAGACTACAGTCATTACTTTGTGGAAATCAGATTTCATTTTTGTCAAAAAAGCCAAAGTTTGCTTGACTGATTTGTAAATGAAATAAAAATGACAAAACAACCACGGCGGTGAAGATCTTTTATTGGCACTGGATGCTTTACTTTGTGCTACCTTGTCTAATAAAATCCAAAAACACTGAACCTTGATGGAGCAATGTGACATGTACTGTGAGTTTTGCAGGGGTCCTGCTGTGACCTTGTTGCTGTGTGGCGAGTCTGGAATCACACGAGGCGACACCGTGAACAGAAAACACTTTTTACATGCCGACGTCTGATGAAAGCCTTCAACATGCCAATATGTAGTAAGTACTCTGCAATCCTTTGACCCACTCTGGAGTCTGCTGAATGGTAATTCTGCCTCATCGGTTATGCAACTAATCATTTAACAGGCTTGTTTTTCGCAAATTCTCTAACCAACCTACAGTCTGACCCCGGGGTGAATTTACTGGGAAGCCCATTACTGGGAAAACTGACATGTGTTCAATGTGTTTCCTTTAAGTGGATGAATGTTTTAACAGCTAAATGATGAAAAAGAAATTATTAGAAAATGGCTTCATGGCAACATATTTTCATTTTACCAAGACAGTTATTGGTTGTTAACACTGCCATGATAGATCTGAACGAGTATCAATTGGCTGGCAACATTTAAAATTCAACAGAGATGCTCCCCACTAGTGATGCTCAATTAAATGAAGTGCATTTACCAAACTTAACATTGCTGCAACTTATTATCTTAATTCCTACAAAAGCCTTAGAGACTCATCTTATTTTTCACGTCTTATTGAATAACTGATACGACAATATAAATATAAAACGCTGAACAAATGATCTTGTGTTACTCACCGCCCAGCTACTTTAATAATCAAAGAGACCAACAGAGTTCCAAGAAGGCCTCCGATGGCAAATATGGACACAGTTACGGACCACAAAAGAGTGGATGTTTCTGGAGCAATAGGTTCCCCATATCTCTCCATCCAGGTCTTATTGTAGAAATCTTTAATGTACTGAGAAACACAAGAAAACAGATTCAGCTATAGTTCAGAAAAGACAAATATATCCTTAAAAAAAACAATATAAAAATAACACTGATAGCTGCAAATGTTATGCATTTTGTTGTAAACTACAGTAGTAGGGTTTCATTCTGACTTTATGATCCATGTTTAAGTTTTTTTTATAGCAGAAGGAACGTTCAATGAGATGCAACTGCAAATTGAATTTTTAAATGTTACATAATGAGAAATGAGACAGAAGTTTCAAGTGTCTTCTTTCTACATCCATCCATCTTCCTATATCCATTTATCCTTGCAGGGTTGTGGAAGCACTGGTGCTCATCTCCAGCAGTCATTGGGGGGAGAGTTGGGATGCATCCCTGACAGGTCGCCAGCCCATGACATGGCAACACAGAGATACATAGAACAGTCAGACCCATTAACCTCATTGTCATCCTTTTGGACTGTGGAAGAAATTTGGAGACCTGAGTGAAGTTGCCCCCCCCCCCCCCACCTTCTTCAAATCAGACAAAATTGGTGTCAAACATTTGTGCTGCGTTTGTGCTGGTCTGTGCAGCAAAATGTTTTTGTTTGTGCTGCTATCATTTCAAAGATATAAAGAAATGTTTTTAGAGGTCATCAAAGGTCAACCAGATTTTCGATTGTGCCGCTATCATTTTAAGTGGTAAAAGTGTAAAAGTATGTAAAAGTTCCACACTACAGCTTTAAAATGGTTTCAGTGAACCAAAGTTTGGAAACATCAAACACCAATCCGCCTCTTCTTACTGAATCAACTTTCTACATGAAGCTGTGAATTTTAAATAAAAAAGTGTAGCTGTATTGTTGTCCTTTTTTGAACTTCCCTTTACGGGGGTTGCCACTTCACAACACCCACCCCCACTCCACAGCTGTGTGTGCACAGACTTGGCAGGTGTTTTACACTGAACAGGATTCTAACGGGGAACCTCCGGGGTCAAAAAAAAAAAAGTTTAGCTGTGTATAATTTTAAAGTGATTTATAAATATCAGCTGAGTTGGCGGATTAGCTAATCGTAAATGCACCAGGCTGATTCTGAAAAGACGAACTGATCTGGAAAGCAAAGGTCACCATTGATGCTTCCGCACAACTGACAATAATTTCAGAAAATGACTCCTTTCTCGTGCAGAACTGATGAGACATGGTGGCCAAATCTCATTAGGAGAACTGAAATGGGTTGAACCTCCTTCATAATCAGGTACCAAGGTCATGTAGTTATTTGCAAATAATTCTTACAGACTCAATCAGCTGACTGGGCATGTTCATACAGCATCGGAAACAAAGAGACTTTAGGGCTACTTTCGACAAAGTGCAAAAGATGGTTGATTTCGTAACAGATTGCTGTGTCATACAGATGCACCCATTTTCTGTTTGAATTGTTTTGAATTGCTAATGTTAGCTAAAATTTGGGTCCTTCTAATCTGTTATCCATACACTCAGAGATTTATTCCCTTTTCAAAATATTTAAGATAACACTATTGTATTAGAAAAAGTGAAATGAAATAGATAAATAGCTAATTATGCCTTATTATGCCTACCTACAGGCAGAGTTTCCATTCCTATACAGCCTACGGTTTAAACTTTTGCAAAAATGGCAGTAGTTTACCAAAGACACAGTGTTATGTGAGAAATCTGTTTCTAATCACATTTTTCTCCACTTGTAGCTACAGGTCATTGATCACCACTATTCCAAACAGCTCAGGTTTTTCAGAAAAGATTTACAACGATTAAAAAGGAAAAAAGCTTCCTTAGACTTTTTTTTTTTTTTTTTTTATAATTTTTTTCTCTGAAGAGTTTTTTGCGGCGCTGGTGGCTCGCATTTTCCACGGCGGTGGGCTGGCGGGGGGGGGGAGGGAGAGGGGGGGGGCATGCGGCGAGGGTCGCCGGGACCGGGAGTCGAGCCTGCGATGTCCGCGTCGAGGACCGAGGCCTCCAAACGTGGGGCGTGCCAAACCACTGCGCCACCACAGCACGCCCCAGCTTCCTTAGATTTGTACCACTGACATAAACTTCCAACTCTGTGTAATGTTCAAGGTTTATCCTTTCAATCCACTTCGCTGCACACAGCAAGTTAAAATAAAAAAAAGCATTTCAGGCCAAGAAGATGGGGACTAATTATATATTTAGTTTGAGATGTCTTAACAGAATATTTCTCAAGATTTACTGCATATTTGACTCTTGATAAAAATAAAAATCCTTCATTTATTTTAAAAAAGACCAGGTGCCGGAGATGGACCTGCTGTGCATAAAGACAACTGAATGTTGGTTTATGCTGTGGTCTGACATGCTGTTTGAAGAGGTTATTGTTGCTTTGATAGATTGTTACTAAAAAGTCTAATCAAGATCCTTTGTGAGGCAGCCTGGTTTGGTGTGTGTGCTTAGAGAGGCTCTCTGCTACAGACGTTTTATTGTAATAAATTCCACCACTACCTTTTTCCAGTCACCCTTTCCCAGCTGAGAAACAGAGGAGATCAGACAGTAGCCTCCCTCTGTGAACATTAGAACCTGGTGAGGTGGGAGAACATAAACTAAAGAGGGAGTTTCATGTATTTTCCATGAGTTTTGTAAAGACAGCGGAAGCATGGCGGTCCCCCTGCAGTGGTCGATAGAAGTCAGCAATACAATAATGATCAGCTCTTGTTCCTGGTGGGCAGAGACTATAAAGGAAGATAAACAATGAGCAACTGCTTGACACGCTAAAAAGACGGAGGCTTTCCTGCATCTACAGAAGAACAGAACCTACTTTAGTAGCTCAATGTTGTTGAGAGCAAAGAGCAAATTAAATGTTACAAAGAATTTAAAAAATAAATAACAGAAAATGTCAAAAGATGCTAAGTCCACTTGCTCAAGACAACATTAAAACTAAGGAAGCTCATTCCACAGGATTTAAGACATCAGTCTTAGAATAGAAATACCTTCAAACTTTATACCTACTTCTTGGAGATATGAGTAGGCTTTGGTGTGAGAATAACCAAACTCATAAGAAAAGTATTTAATGTAGAAGATTTTTTTTTTGACTTGAATACTATTTTGGAAAAATTAAATTGCAAAAATGTACCTTTTCCAAAGTAAGACAAGTGATCTGAAAGACCAATGTAAATAAGGAAGATTAGACCGTCGCTTGTCAGTTGTAATCCGAGAAAATCGTCAACTAGACTTGTGACATTTTAATGGCATTAAACTGGGTGGGGCAACCAATAACTGGTTGCTCCAACCAGTTATAGCGTCATTTGTCTGAATGGTCCTACAACTCGTTGACAGTGGCAGTAGAGCTGTGCACAGTGGTGCAGTTTGTAGCTCCAGTGCATTGATGGAAGAAGGTGCAAGGTTGAAATACTTGCTCAGACAACATGCATGCTCATTAGGTACTTCATTTTCCTCCCACCATTCAAAAGCTTGTATGTTAGGTTGACAGGGCACCCTACTAGTAGTTTTGGTAGTGGGTTAGTGGATGTGTCCATGAATTGCTGGGTGTCTCTGTGTTGTGCGGTCATGTTTGGGGAGCTGTCCAGGGTGTAGCAATGATCACTGAGGTAGACACTGACAAAAACTCCAATTATTTCTTCTGTCCATTGCAGTACACATAGCTACTCTGCTGCAAATGTTGAAGCAACGCAATGTTTGAAAAAAGAAAATCCTCTGGAGAATTACTAACTCTCCCCTTTTATTAAAGTTCTTGAAGACCGTTATTTTAAAGAGAGATATTTTTATAAGCAATTTCCTTGTATGGGAGACTATGTTGATGAAGAGCTGCAGGTACCCCTCTGTAACCAAAGAAGACAATCATATCAAGCACATCTGTTCCTTTTTTACAGCAATCAGTCTACCAATTAGACTGATAAGTGGGTTCAGGTTTCCTCTTTCACAACTTCACTCAGGATTTTGATGCTAATTAATTTCTTTACAATTATTTCATAAGCATCTGCTCAGTCTACATTATCTGAAAATATGTCAACTTTTACCAAAAAAATCAAAAGCCACAAGGCTTCGAAGAACGTATTCGTGGAACCGTCAAATGTTTTGACAATAACTGCATGTTTTGCTACCTTTCTCTGTATTCTTAATCAGATTTCCGGTTTCCACTCAATAAGCGTCCCAGCAGTGCCTTGTTTCTGTGAGAAATTGTCTTTTTTTTTCTCTGTTATATTGTTATGCTTTGGACTTCTTTTCCCTTTTCCCATTTGTCTGCAAAATTATTATTAAATAATTTTGCAGATTGATAATTCATCAGAAATCCTCACCAATGTAAAAAGAAAAACTGTCGTTCTGAATATTCTGGGTATATCTCTCCCAAGTTTCAGCTGATTTTTCTAACTTTTGCCAAACTTTGACTTCGTGTTGTCATGTTAAAGTATGTAGTTGGTCTCGCTCAACTCTTTCAAATCTTTTATGTGCCGATGGGATTTTTGAGCAATTCATCAAAGTGCTGCAGAGGACAGAATGAAAACACAGTGAACTATTTTGATTTGTTAGAAGCCACAAGTTTGATATTACCACCAGGAGCAAATGGAGGGTGATACAAACCCTGAGAACACCATATATAATGTCACAGCACTGATTCTCAAGCTTAAACTTTTAATAATCTGGCTCTGTACATAGTAGGCAGGCTTTCTTCCTTTTTCTAATTCAGTCTCCACAGCCCCCTTCATTACTTTGTTGAATCCATCAATCACAGCATGATAATATGTAGTTTAATCAACATATCCAGATAAGATCTAATTAACTGAACATCACTCTTCAATGAACACGTAGTTCATTTTAGACTCCACTGAAGAGCTGATAGAGGTTAAAAGCACCACTTCTAAATCAGCAGATGAAAGCAGCATGTACAGTATGGTGAAACAAAAGCCTAAATATGTATGAGACATCATAGTGGAAATAGGAAAGTTTATTAAATGACAGAGCAGAAATTACAGTGGGACCAATTGCCTAAAGGTGTGTTGCTTCACAATTTTGCTACACATCAACCTGTTGAGGTATGGACTCCACTAGATGCCTAAGGTGTAGAGAGTAATACCTGGCACCAATATTGTGGTGCCAGATGAAGATTCTTTGGGTTATGTAAGTCCATGAATCAGATTTGTTTGCCCATTTCTATCCTACAAATGCTTGGGTGGCTTGAAATGGATTTGAAGGCCAAGTTAAGCAACTGTTTTATTCTTCAAATGAATCATTATTGCTTTTGGTAGGATGATATAGAGACCACAACCGTCAAGGAAAACTGTTTCTGTGAAACATGGTCTGCAACAATACCTAAGTAGGTGCCATCTGTTTGGTTGTTATGTCGCAATAACTACCAAACGGATGGCAATCTAGGTTGCTCTGCAGAACATTGGCCAAGCCCAAACAATGCCAAATGCTGTGGACCCTGGTTCCAGGTGTTCTCCAGGAAAGCAGGTGTTCACCCAGGCGATGCAAAACCAAATTGAATACATCAGGCCATGCAACTATCCTATTGGACAAAGGAACCTGTTGATGGTTCCTTTGGCAGCAGAAAGAGGTCAACATGTTCACTTTTAATGGTGTATGACCATGTATTCCCATACGCAACAAGCGGTGATCCACAGTGTATTCTCACACTTCTTTCTTCCGTCAGAAAAAGCATTAACTACTTCAGCCGTTTGAGCAACACTAACTTTGTTCCTTTTGGTGTGGATTTCACAGGTGATCATAGATGCAGCTGCCCAGGTGCATCAATGACCCTTGACTGCTGCTTCACACTTTTTCCTTGAACCTCTTTTAATAGACCACTACAGACTGGAAGCATCCCACAAGGGCTGCAGTTTGTGAGATGCTCTGACCCAGGAGTCTTAGACTCTTCAGCATCGTCTTAGAAAGCATTTTGACTTTGTAGCATAGCACAATTTCATCACCACATGAATCACTGCCAATGTATCCCCAGTGTAAAAACCACAGCTCTCCCACATTGCTATGAAGAATCTTTACTTACTTATAACTGCTGGATATTTGAAGCTCAAAGTAAAACTGAAGGCATAATCTACTTTCTGATTAATTTGGTTAAAGATTTTCTGACCACTTATGGGAAATTGTAGCCCATTGAAATTATATTCCTAGAAGTTCAATTGATCTGAAGGGATATAAAAAGACTTTTTTCACTGAGAATGTCACTGAGGAAGTAATGTACTTATGATGAAGAACAAATCAGTGTTATACACATCCCCTGTCATAATGTGATACATGACTGATGTATTTTACCAACTGTGTAAAGGCTTTAGGTATAGTTTTGTTCATTTGTTCTCAGATTTTCATATGTTGTAATTTGTATTTACAATGAAAAAATGTCTTGTGCCAAATACATTTTAGTACAAGACAGCACTAAATAGCTTTAGAACCACATCTTTTCTGTTTACAGACAAAAGCCATGCATGTATATGTATATTTTGTAATTGATATTGTGAGCCTTGTATACTGTCACAACCAGTATCACAATAACCAGTACAGAAAAATGGTTACATTTTCAGCTACAGTGTTTAATGATAAGTGAGGCAGCATGCTGTAGTTCTGGCTGTAGTTCTGCGATTATAACAGACTAAAAAGCCACAACCGAGGGTTCACACACCCATGTGCTTCTAGAAGGCGCGAAAAGAAAAAGTAATTTTGAGTTATGCGCAGCGTTGCCTTTATCTGTGTGGGCAACCAAAGAGCCGATGGCTGTAATCTCTGAATACTAATTAAATGACCTGTGGGGAATCTAATTACCTTTGAACAAACACAAGGCTAAATTAGAAAGTCTAACCTCTGAAAATGCAAGGTTTGTTTCTATTTCTTGGACTGGAACAGGAAAGCTCCTGAAAATTGGATTCACCAAAAATAAAAAAAAACTATGCAAATATCTTTCCACTCTAAGCAATTTCTAAATATATATTCATAAGTGAAAGCATGAAAGGTACCTGCCTTAAATTGAAAAAGTTGGTTTCAGGTAAATAAGGAAGTACATTTTTGGAGTGTTATTCGTTTAGTAGTTTTGACATCTGGGATTAACCTTCTGATACACTGTTTCAAAGACTGCCATGTGTGCTCACTTACTGAAAAAACATGTGTTTATGACCTATATTGCACTAATTAGGTGGACTGTGCTCATCTTTAACTCTTATCGCTCTCTTTTCTTAGTCTGACTCAGCATTGAGAGCTGAGTTAATAAAGATAGATTATACTGTTCCTACCTATTGTTTATGTTTCCAGAGGAGAGACAGTCTCACAATGAACTGAATAACATATCACTGGCTGCAGACAGAAGCTCAGCGCAAAGTTACTCGCATTTCTTATTCCAAAAGAATGCATTACGTTTAATATTCTATTCTAATGGTGATAACATATTATGAATTAGTTATTGTTTATTTTAAAAACTAAGTTCTGCTGGAGCAAAATGAAGTCATTCACATAAGCGATCACCATTTGAAACGCACTGATGTGCAACTAAATAGTCTGCGTCATTAGAGCTTCAGGGTTATAAATTACATTGAGACATGGCTTAACGATCTATCGACCTGCATCAGCTGCAGGGTAAAAGAATATTTCAACTCTGCCAAATGTCATGATAAAGGTCTTTTTAACAGTCTTGATCAAAAATATGGGAAAAGTCCGATTTTGGAGCGTCAGTATCACTCCAAAATCTGCACTGCATTGATATTTGTTACCATTATCTATGACAGGTTTCACCAGAACTGTCACTGAGTAAGCAATAATCTTTAGATATATGGGGCGAAATTTCATCAATTCATCAATGCAGCTCCCTTCTGTTTAGCTGTGCATCATAAATGGTATTCAGCATGTTCTGTGTTTCGACTAAGTTTTTATAGGCGAGTGTAATATACATTTAAGTTCTATTTTTTTCAGCACCATATTAATCTTCATTCAGCTGAAGTGTTAGCAACACCTGACTCTGAATCTAAAGCTACATCTAGATTAATAGTTATTGATTTCTAGAAGGCTAACAAAATAAGAAATGAGAAAACAATAAATCAATGTTGCCTTCCAATAACAATGGGCTATCCAAAGGCAAGCTAATAGTTTAACTTTACTCACCGAAGCAGGTGCATTGACCACAGAGAGGTTATAGCCGTAAAGAAAAGATGAACCCAGTGCCCCGAAGAAGGCTGCGCTGAACAGGCAGGTCGTGAGAGGTTGCTTCTGAGAGAGAAGACAGAAGAGACGAAATTCAGATTTTCATGCTAGTCAAACAGACAAAAGATTTATCAAAGAAAGTCAAGTCAATGTGAAGACCAAACTCACTACAGGAAGTGTTCTTTAGACAATCAGGTCAGAAAACTGGGTTTTGAATTTTGAGGCTTTTGTCGGTTTCAATTTTGCCATGTTGAAACCTCCAACTTCAGTTGAGTTATTTGAGATTCAGTGTGGTTGGCAAACACAAAGTAGTGCATAATTGTGAAACCGAAGGACTGTGACTCAGGGATTTTGAATATTTCTTCCAATAAAAATCTAAAAACTGAAATATTTAACCTGCTTTATGCTGAAATCCCCCAAAAATTTCCAGTGCAACCAATGGCCTTGAGAAGTCAAACCACAAATAACAGTTAGTGCTTAAAATTATTTCCTGTTCAGCCTCTCAGTTCACTGCCATCTTCACCATTTCTCACAGCTGAACAGAAAAAAAACATCAGATTACCTCCACAACACTGGGCTACTGCTGCCACCAACATCATGTTAAATTCTTGTTGGTTTCATTATTGGATTCTTCTTCAGGGATCACAGCTGCATTTTAGCACTAAGATTACCAGTATGTTTTGAGGAAACACACACCAAGGTTACATTACACTTATAGTTTTCCAGACAAAAACACAAACGAATTACTAAAGTTTCTTTTTGTACTGTTGTAACCATTAAACAATCTCCCCTTCAGTTCAACCATATAAGTGGAGACACGTTGTTGATATTACCATCAATAACTTCTAATTAAGTTTTGGCAAAGATCAATATAATTTTCACAGATGGATTAGCGTTGTTAGCAGCTGCTGATCGTAACTAAAAAAGTTACTTTTAATGTAACTTAGTTACTTTTCAAATCAAGTAATCAGTAATCCGATTAAAGTTACTATTTCAAAGTAACTATGCCATCACTGGCGAGGTTATAACAACATTCTAAGCATACCATCTCTAAGAGCAATGTTTAATACATTTATTCAATACAACTGCAGACCAGCCAAAACATGGCTCAACACACAAACAGAAATGGAGAAGCAGCCAAAAGGTTGGTGATAACTCTTCAAGACCTGCGGAGATCCATAGCACAGGTCAAACAAGGCATGTAAGGGACAGAGAAAATATTTAGCAGAAGGTTATCTAATCAGATTATTCAAAATTTTGCTTTGGCTCACATGCAAAACACTGACTTGTGGTTACTAAACCAAAAGAACTGCCACTGACATTGGAGCAAAAGGTAGTTCTACAAACTAATAACTAATGGGGCTCAATTTAAATGTGCTACAGTAATTTGTGTTACTCTATCACGTATACTCCCAATACAATCAACTGAAGTTTGTGGTAATCAAATGATAACATGATTAAGCATCAAGAAGAATAAATGCCTTTGTGAACCACAGTAAAAACCACCTGAACATGAACTCTATTAATGCTATAAACCAGCAGCCCTGAGATGTGAACAAGATGTGATGTTAGATGACTCGTGTTTCAGTTTTAGAAGTGGATGAACTCTTATTTTAGACACAAGTGTAATCCTGTACATTATAGTTCACAAAAACCTCTCAATATTCAATGCAGGAAATCAGAATATTGTCCCATACTCCTAGACATGTTGGATGTTGCAAATCATAAACATCTTAAGATTTATTCAACAGATTAAAAGTTATAAACTGTGCAAAGATAAAATGTATTGCCACTCAGACAACCAAAGCACTAAGGAAGTCAAAATTCAAATGTTTCTCCTAATGGAGGGAGCAGAAAGAAATGCCACAGCATCATTAGGCCATGTTGCTCTGGAGAATATGAATGTACTGAGAAGATTCATGATGCATTTACATTATCACATATTCAGAATGCAAGACTGGCATTTAGAGAGTAAGACTGTGAAGATGGTGAGGAGTATTAATGAGCATCGTGACTCATACTTTAACACTGATGTGTTAGTTATGGCTAATAGTTATGGCTTGAAAAGTCTTGAGGGATATTTAAAACAGTTAAAAAAGAAAATTCTTCCAGGAACTTCTGAAAATTATTATACCTTAAATAAAACTGTAAATTGACAAAAATATAGCCCTTTGAAGTCTGATATAGGTGCTGATAGGGTTAGTGTTAGAGTTAGACATATTCTGTGTGTGTTTTTAGGAGGGGTGACCCCAGAAACTAGCAGCATCAGAACCGTCCACCGTCACACTGTTATTATTGACTCTTCCCATAAGTTTGATTTATTGATAATATGTACACATGAAGATGAAAAAGTTTGCTTTGTTGTTCCTATACACACATGGAAATATAAAACACACAACCTATTGGTGCCTCTCTTTTAATGACCGAAAATAACACAATGGTGACTGAACCAGCTTGAAACGGACAAAGGCAATAAATAAAAATGTATTGAACATTAATGAATGAAAATCAGACATTGCTTTTGAAATGTGGTTCAACAGAATCTTTTTTTTTTTTAAATAATAATGAAACAGACTTGGACAAAAATTTTAAAAATGTTAAATAATGTGACCACAGGTAAGATTCAAGCTTACAGTCAGCCAGTCAGACTATTTAAAGGTTGACAAGTCATCAGTATGCTGTTTGGTGACATGGTGTAGCCAACCTTCCTGGTTGTGACCGCAGGAAAAAATTTATGTAAATTGATGACAAATTCAAGAGAAGGATAATATGAGTGTTAACCAAAGCCCCACAAACAACCTCCAAATAAAGGTAAATCTCAAGGTTAAGGTGCATCAGTGCCAGATCGCACCATCTGTCGTCATTAAGCTAAAGCAAAGTTCATGGAAGACATCCAAGGCAAAAAGGACAGGACCTTGACTGGCCACAATTCATAGTTACTAGCCACAAAGCTTCTGGGAGAATGTCCTTTTGACATATGAGACAAAACTTAGGTCATTGAGGAAGGAGGTGAAACATGCCATTTGGAGAAAGCAACCTGAGACAACCTGAGCCCATGAGGAGTGGGCCAAAATATCTGTGGATAGCTGCAGACGTCTCATTGACAGCTACAGAAAATGGATTACAGTGACTGTCTCAAAAGTTTATGCAACAAAATATAAAGTTCTTTTTTGTTCAGGCCTGTTTCTTTAGTTTTTGGGGGGGTTTAATGATTCAGTTGAGCTACAATTTATAAGAAATGCCTGATTGTCATTGGTTAGTTTTTGAAAAAATAAATATATAAACCATATATTATTACTTTTGTTGGATTCAATATACAGTATTTCAGTGACTATAGTGGGCTTTTTGGGGTACCAAAATTTTGTCCACATTGTTTAAGTCATACACAAATTTGAAAAAAGATTTTAATGAAACAAAACAGAGAGTTAATGAGAGATCTACAAGTGTAATTTTCTTAAAATCTAAAAAGGTCGTACAGCTGCATACCCTCACGTTCTTTTCTCAATGCCACAATAAACATTAATAATCCAAGAAACAATTTCAGTATTTCCATAAATGAGTTTCTGTTTACGGTTTGATCTGACCATTTTCCATCCGGGGTCAGAAATCTAAATGGCAAAGGAGAAGTTGATAGTATGCAATTTTCCTTTCAGCCAATTGTCTTGAATCAGAAATTTCTACTTGGATTGTCAGACTCAGTGGTTTGAAGAACAAATTATATGTTTTTTAGAGCAAGACTGGCCAAGAAACTCACTGTGCATCGTGCTACTTTAGATGAACAGCTGCTGTGGCTGTGATTACTGCCAGTACAGCCCATTCTTTACCCACTTATTACCACTGAAAGTGGGATTCCACATTGTTAGTTCCTCGAACAATCCCTTACACATGGGGTCGCTGTGGAGATATTCAGTACTGTGGAGAATGTTGTTTGTGTATTATATATATATATATATATATATATATATATATATATATATATATATATATATAAATAACATTGTGTGCCCAACCTATTGGTACCTCTCTTTTAATGATATATATATATACACATATGTATATATACAGTATATAGTCATATTTATATATCCCTTTACACATTACTCTGGTAGGAAGAGCTTTGATTTGTCTCTCACCACAGGTCTGGGCCAGTTCATTGTTTCTATTTGTCTCAGAAATGCTCTCAGTTTAAATTTCAATCTTATAATTCATGCAGGTGTTTATTAGAATGCTGCACCATCGGTGTAAGTACAAGGTCATTGAGTTCTTAGCAATTTTAAAGGAAGGGTCTGAATTCTGCACAGACAGACCAAAGGGGAGGTGAAACTGAGTCTGCTAGAATGAAGTATGGTAATTAGAGATGTGGGAAATGTGTGCACACTGCAAAGAAAACACAACACAATGACATACTCTATGCACTGTTGGGCACTGAAAATAAATTAAACCGAAGAGCACATGCGCACATGGAATAAACAATGGCTTATGGCCAGTTAGACACAACAACTACTTATATTTTAACTTAAAAAGTCATTAAATAACCCACGTAAAGTAACATTTATAATATTTAATACCTATTTAATCAAACCAGAATTTTTAAATAAGGATAATGTGTTGTTTGTTGTGCATGTTTTATTGCATTTTATCCTCATACACCATACACTCTGATCGGGCATAACATTATGACTAGTATGAGTCTGACTGCTCTGGGTTTATACACTCACATACACAGCAAACTGTTCTGCAGTGTGTATTCTGACACTTCTCCAGCAGAACTGGCAATACGTTCAACAGCAATTTCAACTACAGTAGTTTGTTGGTTAGCTCAAACCTTCTCCTCGCTCCTCATATCAAATAGCCTTGACCCCCCCATGACCCTTTCACCAGTTCACAGTTTCTTCTTTGGATGACCCAGACATCCACCTGCCACAGTTTGTTAAACCCACTCAAATCGTTCTGCCTGCCTATTATTCCTGAATCTAACACTTTGATGACATGATATCAACTTCCTGCCTAATATATGCCACCTTTGAACAGGTGGGATGAGAAGAGATGATGACTGTTATTCACTTTACCAGTCAGTGGTTATATTACTCCTGATTGGTGAATTTATTCATCGGTCTTATTTATCGTTTATCAGGCGCTTCATCAACCTCCCTGCTACGCTCACTGCCTGTGTCCGTGTTGTTTTACCCTTGTTGCTCTCCGTGTTAACTGGTTCGCCTTCTTATTGGGTTTATCCCAGTTTGGAATTATGTTTCCTGAGGTCAGGAAAATGACATTTGAGATGTAACTCCTTTATCTTGCTTTTTGTGCTTGGGTTTTTTCAAAAATATTATCCTTCTTCACAACGACTATGTAGCTTTTCAGTGGGCTGGCTTCTGATAGCAGTCTTTCGGCAAAATGAACCTAATATAATCCAATGGAAGTAAAGCCCACTCCATATTTATGGGTGTTCGTTTAAGATTTAAATAAAGCTTTCAAATAAATTAATTTTTTACTGCAGTACCAGCATATGGCATTAAAAATGCAGAGAAAGTTGGTCTTTTGTTTGAGTGCATTGTTTATTCGCTAGGTGAGGAAGATGTGTTTTTTTTTTTTTTTTGCATTAATAATGTCTGACCTTAAAAATTCATGTGAACTGAATGTAACTGGATAATTTTTTTAATACATATTGAACTTGTTTCAAGACTGTCTGGATGTTACGAGATATCTAAGATGTATCCCATGGCTGTCAGAATTTGTGAAGCCCATTTCCCTTGTACTCTCTCTTTAAATTGGAAAAAAAAATAACCCTTTTCACGTGAAGTGGACAGTTTTTCAAAGTCCATTTTCTACTAGAGGTGAGTTTTGGTGTTAGACACTACATTGGATTTTAATGTGTCATTACACAATGCCAACTACAGACATGACCCTCAACAACAAGTTACAAGTAGTTCATCTGGTAAATGGATGACATCAGTTCACTACAATGGCAGTTTGCCGTTTTTCAAAGACTAGATTTGAAAAATGTATGTATTGGCCTATAAAGCTGTCAGTGGCCTAGTACTGAAACACGTTTTTGATTTGTTTGTCAAATATGAAGCATCCTCCTTTACACATTTAGAAACATCAGGACTGAAATTAAACAAGGTGAAGTGGCATTAAGTTTTAATAGACCTCATCTGTGGAACAAACTCCCTTAAAACCTGAGATATACAGAGATGTTCCTCTAAATCAAGATTTAAAACACCTTTGTTTACAGCAATCAAACAATCTGACAACTGTTGGATAATGTGAGATTGAAAGTTAGATTTTGAATTAAAATGGGCATTTAAATATTTAATTTAATATTTTGTACTTTTATACAATGCTTTTAATGGTTTGACATTTGACTCTGTTTCAAGAAATGTCTTCTCTTTGCCGTTGGTGTCCTTTAAGGCAACTTGGATTGATTGCCCTCTGTAATAATGGAGTTGATGAATAAAGTTGCCTTCAATCCGTGGTAGGTGGCTCGATGGATGGATAGAATACCGAAATTTGAACTGTGAGATACTTACAGAGTGCAACCAAAAGATTTGAAAGCTGAATTTTAATTAAAATATCGTGAACCAAGTTAACTTAAAGGGTGATCACATTCATCCAATCGGGTTTCATGAAAGATTTCTATTTCTCATGTTTTTCTCTCAAATGTGTCCATTTTCTTCAGATGGATTGCACAAGACAAATAACACATCAAACTTCTGAAATTATTTATCTTGGTCTCATCTTTTTAAGCTACAAAAACCTGACATTTTAACGGGGTGTGTAGACTTTTCAGATCCAATACAGATTAACAGCTCCACTCAGCAATGTCCTTGGAGGAATTTATGAGCGACTGGGTTGAAGTTATTAATAAAAAAACGCACAGGATGTGCTCCTAGATCAAAGCTTTAATACTTATAGATGTCACAAGTTTTGGAGGCTAAGATGAAGAGAGCCCTTATGAATAGCACCAGTATTAATGAACAAACACAGATGGTCATAAAGAGAATAATAAACAAGTCTCCTGGATGTGTGATTAAATTTGACTGAAGCAGAAATGCATTTTACCATAACAACAATATAATCTCATTTGTGAATATTAATACAAGTCGTCATAAAAGTTACAATTTTTATGATTGTGGGGAAAACACTGTTCAACTTATAGAGCAAAATTGGGGCTAAAATATGGGTCCAAAGTATCAAAAGTGCAGTACAAATGCAGAAACGTACAAACGTCACACACAGCCCATGTCAGAGTAGGTTTGGCGACACACCTGAAAGATAACGGCAGCAACAGTGACCTACATAGAGCTACAGGTGCCATGCTTGGAGTCCATCAATAATCAAGCAGTGGAACATAATTCTTTGGAAAAAAAAACCAACTACCATTTCAGGTCATTTGGCGCTTATCAGAAAAAATAACTTCCACCTGTATGAGGCTCACCTTTTTAGGGGTTTTCTGTGAGTCGTTCATTTTGTGGTCAGCTTGGCTGTCCTGCTTGTCCATGATGGAGTTTCAGCAACCTAAAGCGAGAAGGTCACAATACATCATATGAGAAACATCGCTGCTAGGGAACATCCACAGGGGTGCTGGGGTCATTTCACAACAGCATTTGGGGAAGTAAGATTTAATTTTTTTTTTTTTCATGCAAGCTGCAGATGGAAACATCTGCTGCAAAGGAAGTGACTGTGCGTGCAGAAGCTTGCAGAAAGCAGATCAGGAGTATGGAATGCTGAGTTAGTAAAGTTTTAATGAGATTCAAATAAGAGATAAAACCCAATCAGACTACAACATTCAAATAAGAGTAAATTAAAGATTTTGTCAGCAACACAGTGTGGAAAATCCACAGATGTCCAGCGCATTGGATAACAGAGTGACTCTGCCCCCTAGTGGATTTATATGCAACAACACTGAACAGTGGAAGCTGGCCTGTCCACAATTTACAAGTTGATCTCAGTGATTAACTAGGTTGGCAAAAAGCTATTTCTTTCTTTAATTTAATTCCAAGAATAAAATTAACATATTACATAAACTCAGTACGCACAGAGTAAGATATTTTAAGCATTCCTTTCAATAAAAAGGAAATTTTAATACAGAAATGCTGCTTTAATGGAAGTTAAGGTCCAGTGGGAAGTTTTCACAGCCATTGGTGATTTGAGGAACCTAGTTGCTTCTGCTGGTCTTTGTTTGCTATGTAGAATGAAATCCAAAGTCAACGCTGAAAATATTAGGGCTCTTCACAGTTTCCTCTGCTAAAAAGCTTTAAGAGGAATCCGATTTTAATTCTGCAGCTAGACCTTTTCATCTGCACACACTAACAAAAGTACCTGCTTTAATTGCTGTGGTACCACTGGGCTTGATTGATCAGCTAACTGGCCCTATAAAGAATCTGTGGAGTATTGTGAAGAGAAAGCTGGGATGCGTCCAACTCAATGCAAACAAGCTGAAGGCTACCATCATTGCAACCTGGGTTTTAAGACCTCAGAGGAGCAAGAGATCAATGCTACTCCACACTGATGCAGTAAAATCCAACCATGTAGTAAGCCCTTTTTCTGAAACTAACTTCAACTTCATTTCTGTGCCTCTTTGATCCATCCACACTTCTGACTTTCAGGTCAGATTCACACAAGAAAGACAGTTGCAGCTCATTTCCTGGATATGTTTGTGTGTGGCTTTTGAAGAACAAAGTCCTGCTGCTGTCAGCACTTTGAGGATCTTCTCAACAGTTTTGGGGGCTTTGATTTATAACCATCTAAAGCACACGTGTCAAACTGAAGGCCCAGGGGCCAAATCCAGCCCGCCATAGCTTTTTATGTGGCGTTGTAGACTCTAATGTGACACATAAACAGAACTGTCAAGATAAAGGGCGTGCTTAAATATAATTTTATCAATCAAATCAAAGCAGTTTTTACCTATTTACTGCTTCCCGTTTCTTGCAAATTATCATGGAAATTCACACAAAACCAACGAATCCCTGCACATCTTTGCGCTAATACATAATTGTGAGTTTATTGCAGATTTTTGGATCTAAGTGACTTTTTACTTTTCTTCTACTAAACAGCTCCTTAAGATTTACTTGATGTCAAGTTATAATCCATAATGATACGGTAAGTAATAAAAAGCACAAATATTTCTAAATTAGTCCCACAAATATTTTGATTTTTATTGCAAAAGAAATCACAAAAACAATAACAAAATTCTTTAGGGACTGAATATTATTCAATTTTAAGAATTTATTTATATTTGAACAGTTTTGTTAACGGGTTTTATCAATACATTCTGGCACAGCTGGCCCTTTAAGAACATTCATGATCTTGATTTGGCCCAAAATGAAAATAAGTTTGACACCCCTGATCTAAAGAATGAGGCCAATATCATTTTCTTGCACCTTTGTCCTTCCACTCAATTTTTTATAAATAATACTCAAACACAACAATTGTAACTAGCAGTATTTTTAGGGAATTCCGTTTGAGGCTTATTCTGTTTGTTGGCGGCGTCAATGACCGTCTTCTGAACATCTGTCAAGTCAAAAGTCTTCGACATAAATGTGTAGACCAGGGATCTATAACTTCTACATCCTAAAAAAGAAAAAGCATATATTCCAACTTAATGACAAACAAAACAGAACTAAAAACTTATTACTGGTATTTTTAGTGCCATTCTTTGTGGAAATTTAGTGCAAATGTTGCAGGAAATAATTGAAAATGGTTAAAAACTCATATTTGTTAATACCTGTATTTAAAAATATTAACTGGTTCTTTTCAACTTTTGCCATTAAGAACCATTGCAGAATGTAAAAGAGAGACATGCAGCTCCAGAGTCGCAGGTTGCAGACCCCTGTAGAAGATCAAAGCAAAGCATTTCTACAGTAAAATTATTTTTTATTAGCGTTTGCAATACTGTGACCTTCAAAAAAAGAGAATGTGGAGTTCTCATTAGCTGTAAGTGACTCAATCTTAATTTAACTTTTTGATTAAACTAAGTTATTGAAATGCTTCTGTATTTGTCAGAAGTTATTACCTCAGTTTGTAACAGCCAATTTATTTCTTATACTTGTTGCAGAGGAAATTAATACAAAACATTCCTTAAAATCTACATTTAGGAATCACTTGTTACTCCTGGAATCCTCTTGTGTGCCAAATTGTATTTAGACACACTCATTCACATCCCTGATGAAATTGTATTACATAACAAGTGAGACTTTGAACTTAAGCCATGACCAGAAACCCTCTGCTACAAAGCAGAGCAATTAAAAGCTCGTGATGCATGAGCAGCAATAAGTTTTAATTGTTTGATTTAAAAAAAACTATGTTCATAATGTAAGACTAGCCTACATTTCAAGAATACCAGCTATAAGTAAAATGCTGAAACAACCTGAGAGTGTGTAACATGCGTCAATTGGCTAATGTTTGTTTAACATTAAGCAGAAACCCCCAGCTATCAAAAGTCAGGAGTATTGACCTTAGCATTCCCCGTAACCCAGTAATCACACCGTCATCATGATGCTGCTGGAAAGAAAATCCATGTGCTTGAAACACAAGTGCAAAGTGACCAGTTTCCTGTACACTTTACATGATTTGAATGTTTTATATTAACCTGATGATTTTTTTTTTTTTTAGCTAAAACCTGCTATTTCACATTCTAACTAGTTTACATGCAGTCATCATGGACTTTAATGCAGTTTTTACATTGGGCTTGTGCTACATTGCTGGAGCTGTTGTTTTTGTTTCTGATGAATGATTTAACAGTGGTTGGGCTAACGAGGTTTAATTTAACATGGGTTTTCTTAAATCTACAGAGATCCAGAATTACACATACAAACTCAATTATTAATCAATATCACCACTCTGATGTCTGGATCCAGTCCCAAAGCAAGTCCTAAAGATACCACACATTAAGCCATCAACATAGTCCTGGAGTAATTTTTGACTAAAGAGTTTGCCAACAAATTGAAAAAGTATTTAAAAGGAAAACTGGAATGAATGTGATATTTATGTCCATGTTGAATTTATCCAAACTTTAGATTAGATCTGTAGTTTTTTCTTTAAATGAAAATTCAGACGACTGTACACAATTATTCAAGATACATCTATATGAGTGCTGCATTGCAGGAGAATTTCAGTCTCTTTAAATATGTACTAATTTGAGAAAGTAATATTCTCACCATAACGTAAGCTGTAAATGTACTACTATGACATCTCTTTAATCAACTCTTTTTTTAAAAAAAAAAACATCCTTTCAACTCGCTGGAAGCACACCTGCAGCAAACCTAATTTCTCTACATCTACATTTCTAAAGGCCACCTTTTCACCCTCTTTCAAGACAAAGTATGTGATTTTTTTTCTCCTCTCAGGGGCTCCATTTACTGGGTTTACATTCAATCAAAATATTTGCAAATGAAAGGGCTCCCGCATTGACTGATGGAGCAAACAAACGACAGCAAGTGATTTAAAGTTGCTCGCAGCTTGTGTAACGCTTAGTGTGATCAGAAACATGCGGGAGTATGAAAATGCATAGAGCAATTAAATTAGAATTTACTGCCACACAAAAATCACACAACATGAGACATAACACGGCAACAGGAGATAGGTCTCAGTGTTTACATAAGATATAAACCAGAATTACAACAGATCTAAATGACGTTAATACTGTAAATGCATCATATGCTTGTATGTCTTGGGGGGAAAAAACACCATCACCTTCTAAATGTGTATTAAGATAATATATATATAAACAAATTTCATTCACTGACTTCACACTATAAAAACACACTTCATTTGTTTGCATGACAACAGACCAGAAACTAAAAGTAAAAACATGCATGCGGACATTGTGCAGTAGAAAATGACAGAACCTCTGCAGAACAAGAGTTAGAATAATTTACCCAACTGGATCACCTCTACATAAAGTTCCCAGCCCAGGAAAGTGACTGCAAAAGCTGAGATCCGCTGGGTTTTCTGTACAAATTAGAGACACAAGCAGGAACAGCAGGTATATTTACCTGCGTACAGACTGTGAAGCTAGAGCAGCAAGTGAAAGAACTGCCCTCAAATTACCTATAACCATGATAACACTGAGAAATTATTAACTCTGGGAATGTTCGTCCCTTTTTGTTCGGTCGTAATTACAGTCAAGTCATCTGCATTCCAGATAAGAGCAAAACTAAAAGCAGTGTTTCCATCAGTTTATTGTCTATGAACAAATCTCTGTCCCATCTTGTATAACAAACACCACCATGCGAATAAATGTTCACATGAAATTAAATTCAAAGTTAAATGGTGGGATATTTATAAGATATTGGCGTATGCTGACCTTTAATCATAAAAAAATACATTGAACTCATTTAATCATAGAGTTCACACTGTTAGGACACAAGTATGTGAATATAATTGTAGAGGTGTTCCTGATTGTAAGTTTTTTGGGGGGGTTTTATGTTTTCTGAGATAAAAAATAAAAGTTATACTTGTTTTGACCTAATGAGGCTGATATTCTACTGTGTTTGCTGTTAATCAGCAACAACCAAAGAAATTTCTAATCCAGTTTACAGGAAGTTTATGTTTTTGTGAACGACTCCAAAACACTTACAGAAATTAGAATTGCAGTGAAATGTGGTTCTTAAAAAGCATAGACTCAAGATAGTGAAAACAGATGCACACCACACTTTTCAAAAACTTGCAGGGAAAAAACCCCACAGGGAACACAGGGAGCCAAACAAAACCATAAATCCAAGAAAAAAGTCAGGAGGGAACACAGGGTAGAAACTGGGAAAATAACAGGAGGAAACAGCGAAGAGTGTGAGCAGAAAATGGGTTTAAATACTGCGAGTGTGAACGCTGGAACAAAAGACCTGGGCTGATGAGCTAATGGGTTGCAGGTGTGAGAGAGAGAGAAAAATGGCACAGGGGGCGAGGGAGAACACACAAGGAATTAGGAAATAAATCTGACACTAAAAAATAACTAAACCTAAGAAACATATTTAAACTAGAAAAGCAAAGAATAACCAGACACAAGAAACAAACATAATAAACTAGAATCACTAAGGAAGTACTGAATTGACGAAAAAAAGAAACTAAGGAATACAAAATGATTAAACTAGAATAAAATAATCAAAACACCAATCAAACAACCCGAGATCCTAACAGTATCCTTGCAAAATATTATTAGCGTATGAGCCCTGGAGCAGGCAACCTCTCCAAGAACGCTGTCAGTTATAAAGTCACTAGCCAGAAAGTATTTTATTTTCTGTGTGACATTTTGCTGTCCAGCTACTTATCAGTTTGACCAGGAGCAGACCAATAAGACTTCTTCGCAAAGAAGATAAGCGGACCAGCATAACAATAATCTGGTTTTAGGTCAAATGTATCCATGTGGCAGGCTAAAAGTGGTTACAGAAAGATTTTTTTCCACCCTTTTGACACTAAATCTTTTTTAAAACTTGGTAAATTAAAGTCTATAGACACTGGGTAAGGATAAAAACAGGGTAAGTTTGTGCACACTTTGCATTTTGCTTGCAAGTGATACTAAAGCAACATTTCTCCTTTGTCAGAAATTCAGACTTGGAAAAAAAACCATGATAAATTATCTTTAATGCATGCAAACACTGGGGTCGGAAGTGAGAACAATAGCTGAATCAAGAGTCACTGTAATTAAGCCCTAGTGCAGATGTCCTTGTTCCCTTACCTTGCATAACATGTGCCAAGAGCATTTTGTCACAGAGGAGAAAAAAAACAGCGAGAAAGGCTCCTGTTTAGATCAGTCATTATATCAGGAGCACAAAGTACGGCCCCTTCATTAACACAACCGGCCAAAGTCCAGAGAAGACCCCAGGAGTGATGGCTTGCAGGTTGGAGCGGAGAAACAACAAAAGGATTACATGTCAAGACAACATGCACACCGTCATCCCAGCGAAACATGTTAGAAAATCAGCAGAACAATCCGTCTGTGTGAGTGGGGCGGCTACAGAAAAGCAGCAGAACTAAAAAAAAACAAAAAAAAACAAAAACTTTCTCCTCTGGCAACATTTCTCTGGCTGCTTTCTTCTCCGTCCGTCCCACAAAGATTAGGTTCTCTGACACACAGCCGAACATGTGAACCACAATTCTCCACTGCGAACGCAGCAGGAGAGAGAAAGGTCAGTATCATGCACTGTATGTAAGTCGTTGTTCTCTGTCTTGTCAAGAGCTCTGTAATGAGATGCAGCTCCTCTGGGACGTCTCTGGAGTCTAGGTAACACCAGTCTTGGGTTACACTCAGTGTGAGGGAAAGACTTTGAGCGAGAAGGCGGCTCACATGATCTAATTCTGATTCATTTTATACACAGCATTGGGAAAATATTCACGTCCTTAAAGTTCCTTCACATTTTGTCACGCTACATCAAATTTCAATGTATTTTAAAGAATCTAAGATGAGTAGAAGTAGCCTAAAATTCCTAAGAGGAAGGAAAAGACAGCTTGATAGACCTAAATAAGACATGCGCAACTGCAAAATCTACTGAGGGATGGCTGGCCATCTACTTCCATCAGACAAGCAGCCAAGAGAGGAGAATCTGTTGACTAGACAACTCTGAGTCCTCAACTCTAGACTCTGGAGAAGTGGGAAGAAGAATTTATATATATATATATATATATATATATATATATATATTTTTTTTTTTTTTTTTTTTTTTTTTTTTTTTTATTTATTTTTTTTTATATTTTTTATATTTTTTTTTTTTTTTTTTTTTTTTTTTTTTTTTTTTTTTAAGTCCTGTTTGCAGTTTTCCCACAAGACAAAGTAAACATTTGAAAGAAGTTGTTTTGACTAACTTTGCCTGTCTCAGTGTTTTTTTTGTTCCAAGACCGCCAACACTGAATTTCTTTCCACAGCGCGAGTCTTTAATAACAGACATCATTACTTTCTGCAGCAGCTCGTGGAGTCAAACGCCAGGAGTTAAACATTAACTTCCCTTGGGCGGCCAGAGCAGCCTTGACTTCTACAGTTCACTAGAAACAATGTTTTAGTGAATTGTAGGACAAACTCCGGAGCTCCAACGAAGGCATTTGACAACAGACTCGTTGACTGTGGAACAAAACTAGATTTGAATAAAAGATAATATATAAAAAATGTATTAAACATGAGAAAGGAAGCTTACCTTCCGCTGCCTGGACCGTAGAAACCCCAAACAAAAACCACTGTAGGCATCTAATTAAGAAGGCAGCATTATCACATGAGAACTAGCAGGCTAACTTAATTTACTGACTGGATTTGAAGCAAATGCGATTGGAGACACGGTGTAACCAGAGTGCAGCTAAAGGACCCCACCTCTAACATTTAAGTCCCTCATTTCCCCTGTCGGCACTGTGCAGGCTACTGCTACTAGCATATGAAAACAACTGAGGCCTTAAAAACCGTTTAATAAGCATAACGGTTTGATTCAAACCCTTGTTAAAATGATCAATTATTACTTGCAACTATAATTTGATTTATCCAGAATACTGTTAGCGCAAACTCCTACACTTCAGGAGCACAAATGTACATTTTCTGCTTGCATTTTATATGTTTGCAGGACGCTGGAGGAATCCCAGGTTGGCATCTTCTGAACGACTGTGGGAACATCCGGGTTCTGACACCCAAAAGTGATGCTCACGCGCTGTGCTTCCTCTGATTGTTTTACTGGGTCTCCTCTGGCAGCAAGCTGTGCACAAATACTATGAAGATAAATAATACAACCCTTTTGGCAAACTTGTAGCAACAAAGAACTACTGTGCTAAAGAAAAAAGAGCGGCACTGGTGTGTTTTCGTTTGGTATCAAAAGGTTTGTTTTGTTAAGGAACATGAATCTGTTACTTACAAGCGCTAAGTAAGAGATAACACAATTTGTCAGGATCATAATTTAGCGTTCCCCTCCTCCTGCTCATTTCTTGTCTGTACTGATTGCTGATTGTTATTTATCACCAGTTGTCTTGCAGCTTACAGTCTGAAAACGTGACTGCTACTAGGTTAATTGGTCTCTACAAAAAAAAAAAAAAAACCTTAGGTGTGTGTTTGCGTGTGAGGTTGTACTGTCTGTGTCCAGGCTGCACCTCCAGAGTCAGGCGACCTCTGCAAAGGTAAACAGTTAAAAACAAATTATTCCTACTTTTTCTCATTTTTTCCAGCAGAAATTTGTTTTTCAAACTGCACAGTGCACAAAAAAAAAAAAAAAAGGTTTTCCAGCATACTTCCGTGAGGTATGTTGTGCATTAAATATTAGTCGGTGCCTGTTGATCAGTGCACCACTTCAGTCAAACGCTGTTTTTGCCAGTCCTGATTTGAATCGGTGTGGAGGGAGATTAAAATTACAATCCTATAGTTTAATAAAAATGTAAGAAAAGAAAATTGATCAATATTGCGATTTTATTTTAATATTATAGTAGATGTGTGTCTTGTTTGCCTTCAGTGACAAATTTCTTGGTTGAACTGAAATAAGTCTGAATGTAAAACTTTGGAAATCTTGACTGTTCTTGCTTATTCTTGCCTGTATTTTAATATGTATTGCAGCAGCCGGTGAAAGCCCTCTAGGCTGAATCCTGTGACGAAGTTAAAGTTGTTGGAGTATTTCTAAAGCTTACAGCTGCATTTGTTGACAGTTTCAACAGCAAAAATCTGTCAAGATACTGAGACTTTCACATTATCCTCTTGTTTTAAAAATCCACAATTCTACAAAAAAAAAAACACCACTAAACTAATGAATCATTCCTTAAATGCATGTCCTTCCACAATTACAGATCAAAGATCAGTCTAAAATTACTTTGATCCTGTATTGTGCATGAATATAATAAAACTCTAGACTAAATGTAAATGATGTATCCAGTTTACAGCACACAGAGCAGCAATCGTGTTGAAAGAGATTATATTCCACGAACATCTTATCACAGAGCATGGTAAAATTTAGACTGGGATGGAAATTTATGCTGCAATGATAAAACATTTGTCTACACCTTTCACTGTGCTTACTGCTGCGTTTAGAATGAGAGCTCCTGCCAGTGTTTTTAATGAGCGGAGTAAATAGAGTCATCAGTACTCACCGGGTTAAATGTCAATGATAGGTGCTGTAAATGTGAGAATCATTTGTTTCCTCTCGATCGGGTAGGGATCGTGCCAATACATGTTCAAGAGGCTTTTCAAATCGACTGAGCCATTAAATCCCTTCATCTATATAGTTTTATCAGGCACCTCGGGTAAATAAAGATAAAGGAAGTCATTGATACGATATCCAATGTTCAGTGTGCTGTTGAATAAGACAGCCCCACCCAAAAAAAAACAAAAAAACAATCACTCTTTTCTAGCAAAAGTAAAACGCGTGAAAGCAATTTAACAATAAAATATTCAGGAATTGTTACTCATATCAAAACATGGAAGCTACAATTGAAATTCTTCCTCTCTCCCTCAGTAAGATTGAATTCCTAAAACATCTGAACAAATCTGGGTTTACAAATGACTCCAGTTCAAAAGTTTGCAGAACTTTCTCCTGCTGGGTTTGGTTAACATCAAACTAGCAAGAGTAATGTTCGGTCGAAGCAGTGGTTATAGAAAATGTTTTAGGTACATTTAAAAGTTGAATTCACATAGATACTTGGAAGACATTTCAAGAGTTTAGTCCTACTAAATTATGATGATTGACTTGCAGCTAACCATTTTATCAAAATCAGATTACACAACTTACAAAAAAAGATTCTTAATACAGATCTGGAGGAAAGAGTACTGACGCGAGTTATGCAAGTTGCAGAAACTAAAGATGTTGGGGCAGAGGGTCATTTTGGAAAGTTGAATGGAAGAAAAACATGTTTTGAGAGGATTCAAAACCAAATCTCATTTAAAGGCATGAACTTCAGCTGCAATCAGTACTTCAGGAGCCACTTCAGAGAGTCAAAGATGTGCTTTTTGAACTAAAGTTTTCACCAATAGCTCATAGCTTTAAGACAAAAGGGGTTATCTGCAGTTAGCAAAATGCTATGGCAGGAAGAACATGTGTATGTTGTCTGCCTTAAACTGTTAAGAGTAATGCATGAGAATATGAATGCATAAAAAGTTACCTTTTATTATCATAATTAATGAACCAAGTTCCTCTTTTGACACTGATTCATAAAGACATAAAAAAAAGTGAGACAAGCTAAACACTAACAACAAGACCTAACAAAAAAGACAGCATTCTGATTGTATTCCTTGTTCTCTCATTTCCTTAATGCTTCTGATCCCAAAGATCAGAGTAAAAGTCTGAATGTTGACAAAAAAACAAAAAAAACCAACATAAAACTGTAAAATATTGTTAAAGAAAAAAAATGCACATCAGCTGCAGGAACCAATTCATTTCAGGAATGTAACCAAAATGTTTTATTTCATTGAAACATGTTCTGCTCTGGTAAAAAGCTCATTGTTCCTCCTTAAAGGGCCCGAAGCACAGAAAAGGATTTTAGTAAACTATGGAATGATTACAAACATGTTTGCGTCCATGTAGAGGTGTAAAAGAAACTCGTGGTTACATTTCATAATTCAACATTTCACCTGCATGTAGGCTTGCGTTAATTGTGTTAAAACTGTTTTCTGGACACCATCACTAGCATAACCATTAACAATTCAGATGTTACAGACAGCATAGACCAAAGTTTTGATGCTTAACAGTACATTAACGGGAGGGGGAAAAAAAAGGAGAAAAAGCTTGATTTCTACAGTAGTCCTTGTCCCTGGAGATGTGAATGTTTTGCTTGCAGCTCAGTATTTAATTGTCCACTGCTTGACAGTGGCATCATGGGAGGTGGTGACTAGAGTGTGAGCGTCGATCCAGGCCAGGCTGCTGACATGGTGCAAACGATGAGCATCTGCAGACATCGGTGCAAGAAAAACTCATTACAAAAAAGGCCAGTGTAACAAAGAAACATGTCACAGTTTAGTAAATCTTTTTATTCAGTCTGATCAGTTATGAGCTGCCATGTGAATGTCTAATGTGAATGTGAATGCTGCCATCACCTACACTGGTGTAGGTGATGGCAGCATCTTGATCCTGTGAGTTCTACAGAAAATACTACATTTTGTGGTGTTATAAGCTCCATAATAAAGACTTAAAAAAAAAAACATGAGTAAATTAATCTGACTGAAAGTCAAAGAAGAGTGTCCTTTTAGAACCTGGGTAAAAAAAAATGCAAGCTTTCTTCCACCTTTAGGGGAAGATCATTTTACACCCAGCTGAATATTTGTCCTTTGTCGGGTTTAGTGCTGCAGGTCGGACATAATAATTGTATAAACAAAAAAAGAACAAACATCATTGTTTATTTTTCCCAAATTCTTCCATGTCTCCAACAAATTAGATTTCATCTCTATCTGATGTTATATATAAAGACAAAAAATTTTAAGTCTTAGTTCAACGAATTCTGAATCAAACAGGTTTTAATTTTGTTATTTTTCCCAAAAGTCTTCAACTTGAGTCATGACATTTAGACCTAGCACTTAGCACTTGCCAAATTGCTCTAGTTTTTGGCAACTAGAGTTTTTATTCTAGTTAAAAGTAACTCTGAAATAGTAATCTATATTTTTCTGAATTTGTACTTTGATTACCATTTTTTCTCTTAAGTCAGCCTCCCATGACGGACCTTCAACCAGTGCCAATAATATACCAAAAAAAACACAAACTAGTACAATCAATGAGAGAAAATTATGAGTTATTTTATACTTGACTTTTAAGCTCTTCTGTGTTTATGTTCCTTTTAGGTTTGGTTTTATAAATGCACACTGGTCCGTTTTAAAAGGTGCTTAATGAATAACGTGGCCTGATGTAAGCCAGACTAAAAATATTTGCTTTATAAAAGTTACTTTTAAAGCTGTGAAAGTTTCTATAGAAGCCTAATTAATGTTCCTTCAGTGACTACATGCAGCTTTATAGATACATGGAGAAATGTGTGAGCTTGCAGAATTTACTCTGCGGGTTATTTTGCTTGCCAAGCACTCCTTGTGCTATTCACAGGCTGGAGCCGCAAAACATCAAGGTAATATGACGCTATGCTATCATTTGTCATGCAAACTCAATTTTTGATGCTAATTAATTCACCTTTACACCTTTGACAAAGTTGTTGCAAGCAATAAGATCAGTTGTCTGACCATAAAGATCAGCTTTGTACTTGCAGAACATCTGAATACAAATCTGCGATTTAAACCAGCAGATTAAGACTAGGCAAATAATGTGGCACAACTAAATCATTGAGACACAGCTTGTAAAAAGCGCAGCAAGAAATCTCAGCAGAGTAATCATTTGAATTGTTATTTGTTTTGCAGTAAAATACGCAACAGTGGTTCCATTTAGGGAGCTACTTGTTTAGTCCTTTACTGCAAAGCTAAACAGCAAATGTTCATAGGTGTGCAAATAACTATAAAAGCCTCCGAACTTAAATAAGTGTGCAGCTTAAAGTTAGCCAAAAAGAAAAACAAATATGAAACCAGTATAAAAAAAAATATTGCATGCATGCATGAGACTGGCATGCTTAGGTTTGCAGGTTTATCACTAACCGGGAAGTTTGATCCTTGTGTCTGCATCACCAACTGTCCAGATGTAAACCATCATGTCCATCCCACCGGTTGCAAAGTGCTCATTGTCAGGTGACCAGGCAAGACTCACTGGTTTGGCATGATGCCCATAAAACTCATTTTTTACCTGGAGGGAGAAAAAAAAAAAAAAAAAAGAAGTATTAACATCCCATACTGAAAGACCAACTCAGCTTTGCAGGATAAGACCAGTTTTACCGAGTAGCCGTCCGCCACAGAGTAGGCCGTAGCGACCTTCTTATCGTCGATGACAGCCAAGTAGGCTCCGTCACTGGAGTAGGCCATGTCGGTTATGGACCCTTTATTCTCAAGAGTTTTACCCTCGTCCTTCAGAGTGTTGCCTTGAATTGAGTAGAGGTGGACTTTTCCATCCTGAAGACAGGAAACATTTTAAAAAGAATTGACAAGATCTGATAAAATGGTACGGTGATTAAAACTACAGAAGTCTAAAAGCATTCTCAGGAGCAGCAAAGCGTCTCTTCTAAGAAGATTTCCACTCACATTTCCACCAACAGCAGCAGTGGTGCCACCAGGATGGATGACCCCAACCTCTGCTTCATAGCCAAGATTGTCCAATGTGAAGACTTTTTTCTTGTCCTTCAGCAAGACCAGCTAAGAAGAAAAGATTAAATGTAATCACACTAGTCCTTAAGGTAACTAAAACAATGAGTTTGAAGGTAACCACAGCCAAAAGCAGACGACATTACCTGACCGATGCACACAGCCAGAGTGAACCCTCCTGATACGGAGACACTTTTAGGCTGGGAGTCCATCTTCACCACATCAGAGGCACTGCAAAGCCAGCAGACGGGGTTGTTACAGAGGGAAACCGGCTCTGACAGCTACACCCAACATTGGCGTACGAACACGATCCAAACAAGAGATGCGTTTCCCTTAAATGCATGCTACTGTCTGTATATCCAACACAGTTAAGGAAAATGCTAAAAACTGCAGGGGACCTTTCAAAAAAAAATAAATAAATTTTTTAGACTCTCTTAAGAAGAAACAGTCCATACCTGTACTCTTTCTTGCTGAGGCTTGTGTAGCGGAGCGTATCATCCATGCTGCACGTCACCAGGTCATTGGCTTCATCTGCCTGCATCTTGCTCACCTGGTTACTGTGGCCTTTCCCTGAGAAACTGTCATTCTCACCAGTTTTTGCATCCCAGTAATGTGAAACAGGAGTTAAAGAAATCACATACTGACATTTTTGACCCTTTTAAATGAAAGTCGATGTGCGTCCTGCAGTACACTTCACCCAAATCTCTGGTTCCAAACCAACATGCCAACATGCAATAGCAAAGCTATGAGAACATAGGAAGGAAGCAGTATGGAAAATTACCATGAAGCAATTCATGACTATTCTTGACTGAATATGTAAATTTCCATTTTAAAAGATGCTGTAACTCAGAACTGATGTCCAGACCGAAAACGTTCCACTGCTGAGCCACCGAGTTACATCTTCATGATCAATGTCAGTCTGAACACATAATCCAGTTTTACATGATTAAAAAGAAACAAAAACACTTTCAAATTCATATGGTTTTGGAATTTGAAATAAAAACTAAGAATCAACAGCAGCTCTTAAATGTGCAGTTTAGTGTTTTAAGAAACCTCTTCAAACAACTCATCACCAATGATTCACAAACTTGTTCAGTCCAGTGAATTAGAACTTATTTAAAGAAAAGTATGATTTCCATCTTAAAGTTTCAGATTGAAGAATTCATTTACAAGTTCATGTGGAAAGCTGGATGTCCAGATGAATCAATCAAACATCAGTCAAAAACTACAACATATGAACGCTGCCAGCACATTTCTTAAAAACTACAATTGTAAATACTTAGAATACCTATTATTAAACAAGCTGCATTTCAAGATCTGATGCTGCAGAAACCCCAATTTTGTTAAGCAGAGTCACCTTCACATTAACAAACTATGTAAGGATATTGATGTGTCCATCATGACTCCCAGAGTAGATGTATGATCGACCATCGCCTTTATGAACAGTCAGACACTGGATGGACTTTGTGTGACCCTGCAAACAGAGATCTACTTTAGAGCACACACTAAATTAACTTGGCACAAATTTACCCAGGAAGGTCATTTCAGAGTTTATGGAAAAGCCATGTAGACAATTCAGACGGGATCAGGCAGCTACATTCTTAAATTTGTTAAATTCGTTTTAACCACTCTGTACAACAATTACACAACTTAGATCAAGAGATCTATTAAAATCAACAACTACTGGCAATATGGAGTCCATACTTATTAAAAGAGGAAAATCCGGTGTCCTGCAACTCTTAGATGTCTCCCTGGTCCAACACACTTGAATCCAACAGCTGAATCACCTCCCAAGTGCAGTCAGGTTTTCCAGAGTCCTGCTAATGACCTCATTATTTGACTCAGGTGTGTTGAAGTCGAGGTACATCTAAAAGTTGCAGGAGACCGGCCCTCGAGGCCTGGAGTTGCCCACCCCTGCTCTATAGTCTGACCTTGATGGTGCGAATGGGTCGGTCAGGGTTGTTCTTGTCCAGGTAGTTGATGTATCCTGACAGAGAGATGCTGAGGAGGTGGTCCTTCTGCCACAAGCAGCCCAGCTGCTGGTCGCTCACGTCGGAGCCCAAATTGAAGGTGGTGACAGCTGTACCTGCGCCAACGTCCCAGAGCTTCACGGTCTTATCCCCTGAGGCAGAGATCAGCTGGGAGCTGTCAGGGCTCCAGCTGAGCTGCACGACATGAAGCAGAGGTTAAGAAAAGACTACTTTTATTAAAAATGTTAACAGTGTTCTTGTGATCTGTCACTAGAAAAGCACATTTTCTAGTGATTTCCTAGTGACAGGGGGAATAACAAACATTGGCTTTGAAGAGGAAGAGGGGCAGTTTAAGGAAACATGTCCATAATTTGACTAGGAAATGAGCCATTCCTGTTTCAAACACTTGGTGTACAGCACGGCAGGCCTGGAACACCAGCTCTGACAAAAAGCTTACATATCTAGTCAAATTAATGCAAGTCAGGTGACAGGCTTAAAGTATAAACATCATGTTTCTCATTTTGTGTTGCTACAGTAGTTTGGTTCAAAATCTCAAGTACTTACAGCATAGATTCCTCCTTTGTGAGCCTTCTCTCCACCCAGTGAGCCGACGCGTTCACCAGTTGTTCCATCATAGATGAATATCTGCAGGTAATTAAGAAGTCAAAATATCCTTTTATTTTTTAATCAAGTTTGAATTTTGTTCAAGTTATTCTATGAAGAACTCAGTTACAATTTAAGCTAGTTTAGAACAAAGAAAGTTGAGCTTAATATTTATAATTTATTAACACCTAAACCATTTACTACTACAAGCAAGTAGCAAAGCCTGCTTGTAAACTAACGTAGTTTCATCTCTTTCGGAGCAGCAAAAATGTGAAGTTATGTGAATCAGAACACAAACAAAAACTGGAGTTACTTTAAAAGTAAAATAAAAATAATCAGAACCACAATTGATAAACTCTGGAATTTAACTTTTCATGATGTCAGCCATCACAGACTACTTAACCAGATCAGCGTGGCAGTATATCCCTCAGGTTTAAAACTACACATTAAAAAGAAAACACCACAGAACTGCTTAGATTAAGAGTGATTGTGTTCTCCAGATGCCTTTTTAATACTGTTTGTGTTACAGAAGTCCTGACCTGTAACATTTGGTCATTTCAGAAAACATATTTTGCTTGACACGCATACTGGTCTGACCACTTCTTTAAAACTGCCCTTTCACGTGTCTAAACTTCCTTCCTCAGTTTTATATGCAGAAACATGAGTATTATTCACTTTAATTTTAAACTTTCAATTCTTTAACTATTCCCACAACTTTATTATTTGCACAAAGGTATGATTATTGGTTTAAGTTTAATAAAGCCGTCATGTTTGTAGTCAATTAAAATGTATTCTCTAAGATTTTAACAGTTTGGCAAAATATCGACAGCTTAGTCGTTTGATTAGACCGACTGCAGTCCACTCCATGAAGCTTTTCTACACAGAAAAAGCAAACAAAAAAAAACTGTATAAATGATAATCTCAGTTTTAGTATTCTGATTTGCCTTCATGTAATTGCATGCCCACGGTCTGCATTTTGCCACCGACCTGGCCATCAGCTCCAGCTGTGACTAATCGACTTCCATCTGGAGAGAAACGAATACAGTTGACAAACTGGCTGTGGTCCTGCAGTCACAGGGGAGACCGGAGTGGGAAGAAGAGAAAAGAAAAAAAAAAGACTCATTACTTAAATAGCAAATTGAACAAGACTAAATGCACAAAAATATTTTGAAAATATTTTTAAAAAAAATTCTAAATATTGTGCTGTTTAAAGTGGGCTACATTACTTTGACCTTATGTATATAGTTAATAGACATTGGAACTTTGTAAGGAATAAATCACAGAATGTGGACAAAAATCTTCTTTTGTTTTCTCTCAAGTCCCCTTTACAAAAGCCCACTAACATTTTAAGAGTTCTGACATGTACTAGTACTATGTACTAGTAAAATTGATGGTTGAAATTAGACATTCATTTTGATCTTCCTTGAGAAGTAACTAGATTGTTAATTTGAAATTCCCCATCTTTTTCTGATCTGCGAACAGACCATATAGAGTTGTGCTGACAAAATATATTCTGTAGTCCTCACTGAAAGAAGAGAAGCAGACATTTTTTTCTCAGCATCAGCGAGTCATTTCAAATTAAGTCAGAGGAAGCAGAGAGATACATTTTTTGAAAAAAGGACCCACTTCCTTAAACATCTAGACAGATCCGAGGCCAAATAGATTTACACACTGCAAAAACGCAAAATCTTACCAAATATTCTTCATCTAGTTTCTAATGCAAATATCTTATTAAATTTGAAATAAGACAAAAGTAACTTACAATTAACTTTCCAGCAAGATATAGAGGCTTGTTTTAAGTAAATAAATCCTTAATATTGATGAAAAACTATTAGATCTATTGGCGGATAGATTAACTTATAACATGAGAAAAATGTCTTGTTGTAAGTTAAATACTCTGCCAATTTTTCATCAATATTAAGGAATTATTTACTTAAAGCGAGCTCATATTTCACTAAAATGTTACTTGCAAGTTACTGTTCTTATTTCAAGTTTACTAAGATATTTGCACTAGAAACTAGACCAAGAATACTCGATTTTGTGTTTTTGCAGTGCAGCAAAATTGCTCTGCATCATTCTTCAGATCAGGGGTTCCCAAGAGCTTCCACCATGCAGCGTTTAGATGCCTCCCATCTCCAAAACACCTTAGTCAAATGAATGGCTTGTTACCAGTCCTCTGCAGATTTGAATGACTGCTGATGAGGAAAAAATAGTAATTTGACTCCCTTGTGTTAGAGAAGGGATGCACCTAAAAGTTGTAGGATAATAAGATGTGGGCACCCCTGCATTAGAGCTTTGACCCTCTGTCAGAGAAGAGTGGGCATCCACTGGAAAGTTTCATTGTTGAGGTAGTTTCTCCTTCTCTAGAATATGTAAGAAGAGTACTTTTTGTAATGACCACATTTCTTGCATTACACATTTCGTTTTTTGACCATTTTCAGCAGGAAAGTCATAATTTTCTGATCAATGAACCTCAATTTCTCACAGTTACATCCACTTCACGGCAGGATGTTCTGAGAAGCTCGATCACAGCATTTAACATCGACACTTGCTGTTAATCTGTGTCATTTATGGCTACAGACATTACAGCAGTTAGTTTGTTAGAGTGTTTTTGCAAATTGTCAGGAACAGATATGCATTCTCATATGCGGTTGCCGGCAAGCATCTATGGGGGAAAACAAAAACAAAACAAAAAAAAAAAACATTCAAAACAATGCATTTGTAAAATTGCATGCATGCATGAAGCCGTCTTCCTCATGGCAAGCAGGAAGTCGTTCTTCGTTATTTAAGTTCACGTTTGCTGGTGAAAACTTGGGTTTTATACGACAGAATAGAAAACTGAGGCCAGTGTGAAAGTAATTATGAGGAAGACCATCCCAATCCAAAGTAGCTTCCTGTGGCTGGCATTTAGACCGATAAGAAAACCAAGGGTGGAGCATGACTGGAAGACCAATTACCTGCATAATCTGAATTCAATACAGTTTAAGCAAATAACACGTATATAATTTGGGAAAAAAGCTATTTAGATTGCAAATTTAAGAAAGGAAATGATTATTCTAGGAAAAGACAGAATGCTGAAACAAATGAGACGCTTGAATGAATTTGGCCAAACACACCCCAAACATTTGAATGGGAAGGAGGTTATATAATGTGAAAGCAGCAACACAAGGCAACACTGTTAAAAGCCACCAGGGTGTGACCGCTTTGAGATGAGTAAGCAGCACTAAATAGCCAGCAGCTTAAAGTTACTGAAAGCATAAAACAGAGTTAACAGATAATTCAGGTTGAGGACGTTTCAGAAATTTGCCTATTTCTGGAGTTTAATGTAAAGAAACTCAATTACCACAAATGCTGTGTTTAGCACAAATATTCCTTTATAAAAAAAATACATTAAAATACTGAAGATTAAAAGAAAAAAACAAAAACAAAAACATACCCTTAACGTGAATTTAAACTTGAAGGGTGGTCCCTCAAAGAAAGAGCCGCAGGTGTCGTCGCTGGCAGTGGCAAGACGGTAGGGGCGTTTCTGTCTTATGTCTACACTGTTGATTAATTTTGAATGGCCAGAAACCTCTCCCACTGATGAGCCCGAGTCCCACAAGAACACTGCACCAAACCTACAACAGGAGACATACACACTCAGCTTTTCTGACAGAGAGGTTGTTTGGCTGGATGGTTTTCATATTTTACACAACAGCATAATGAACGTTTGGAGACATCTTTAACCATGTTTGATCGCATTACAAACACACAGATACAAAACTTTTGACTCTTACTTCTCTCGTCCATCGCCTACAACAGCAATCCTCTTGCTGTCCTCTGTCCAGGCGATGTCCTTGACTTTCCCTGAAATGGGGGTGTACTCGTACTTGAGCATGTGTTCCTTCTGGGTGGTGTCCCAGATACGGATCTTCCCTGATACATCTGAGAGGCCAGAAAAAGTTTTTGTTAAAAACAGCTAATTCACAGTACAAAATAGATTTGTAGATAGAAGGGTCTAAAAGGGATCTATACCTCCAGATGCAATGTAGAAGCCACTGGGGGCGTACTTGGCGACAGTAACTTGATGAGCATGCTCAGTGTAAATGTCCGCAATTGCTGGATTCTTGAATAAAACAAAGTATTACGTAGTTTGACAGCTGGACAGACAATGCTTCTTAATAAAAAGGTCGATCTAACCCACTAACAGAATGACAAGAACATGCAATAAATGTGGTTTGATGAATAGAGGAAACTGATGTTATTTTTATTTTATTGTATCCTGTTTAATACACACTGGGGTGAGTCATGAGCAAAACCAAGTCAAAACTAAAATTACAATCATTTTGGTTACACCAGTGTGGAAGAGCACCATGGGAAAGGAGAGCGATTAAACAGGGCAGGATTTTAGAGTACAATAAACTGTAGGTATCACGTTGTAGACGGAAAACAAACCAAACTTAAAGATACTTCTGATTTACTTCACAACTTACTGTAAACAGAAGATTGTCACGAGTGAATTGTTAAAACAAACCCACATAATGAACAAACAGTGAATAAACCAGCATCATTTATTAGTAAGGCTTAATGAGAAAAGTAATTACCTCGATGTTTCGTATGACGACACACTTGCCGTTGGTGTAGAGGAAGTTGTTTCCTTTGGGATCGCCACCAATTACTTTGGCAACTCCCCTCTCCATCTGGGGGAGGCTGGCAAAAACATGCTCTGAAAAAAATAAAATAAAATAAAAATAAATGTTACAAGTTCACAAGAGATTGGTTGAGAACTTCTCCTTTGTGATCTTCATTTTATATTTTGGGAACTGTCTGTTTTGGGAATGCTGACAGCGTTTTGGAAATCCTGGACTTCAGATACGGATCTACCTCATCAAGTGAATGCATACAGAAACTAGTGTTTTGCTAAGCACCAAAAGAACTAGCTAAAGACAGTTTAAAATGTCTACTTTGTAATTTTTAATCTTAGTAAAACCCTTATGCACAGCCACTGCCGTCCCACATAGGTTTAATGACACTACTTCCATTATAAATAACAATTCACTGCAAGAGAGATATTTTGATCCTATAGTCTCTTATCTTCGTAAAAAAAAAACTTGAAAACTCAGATCTTAAGTTCACTGTAGAAAGTACATCCAACTAATAACTCTAATAACTTGAAGATGGAGAATTATGGAATAAATGCATAAAAGTATAAAGCTACTAGAGCGAGAATAAGTTTCAGACATATAGGTATACAAAAATCTGAGTTGTCTTAGTAAGATTCAATTGCATGTTTCAAATTAGAAAAGGGTTAAACCACAACACGAGAAAGAAAAATATATTTTTGCATGCCTAAACACATTTATCATACTACCAGAACAAGAAATAGAACTGTCATTAAAACTGTATTAATTTCTGATCAATTTTTGGTTGCTGTAACTCTAAATTAAAAGCTCGCAACGTCATAAATCAATAACTGGGCAGAGAAAGACCCATTGAGGATTATAGGATGTCAGTGACTGAGAACAGGCTGGTGCACCCATTAGACTTTTGCAAACCACAATAACAAGTTTAGATAAAAGTTTATTTTGGTTCGCACCAGTAAAATGTGACATTTGTGTGTGAAACGGTGTGTGTTCAAGCAGCCACGTCTCGTCTGACAGCTCCTGTCTGAACATGTCACAACAACACGACGTGAGCTGAACTATTTCCTATTTGTTACGTTAAAGCTCCGCTAGCTGACGCTAACTTTCACTAAAACAACCCATAACAGGCTGGAAACACAGAGCCAGAATATCTTTCCAAGATAGTCAGAAGTGGCTTTCACTTTAACAAGTCATGGCTGTTTTATTTTCACCTGGGAAAAAAACTAAATGTCAAAAAGAAAACACACACGAATGGGCGAGGCTAGCTAGCTGGGCACTACCTGGACGACTAGCCGAGACTGCACACTACATTTTGCTTCAAAGCAGTATTTTTCACTCTGTTTAACTCAGCTTTCGTCAAAAGGCGACGCAGACTTACTCAGTTCAAACGGCATTATTCCTGTTGGCCTTAAGCTTATCGTTAGTCTTTCCAATGAATGAATCTGTGGAGACAGAGACGCTCCTCCGGCTGTGTGCAATGCCCTGCCTAATCACACAAACACGGAAGCGGCCCCAGCTCTCGTTCTGCCTGGCTTTGCCCATATATGGTAAACTTAGATCATGCGCTGCAGCTGTCAGCCAGTGGCGGTGCGCTGCAGCGATTTGGATAAATTTCACCTAAATATGGTCTTTTAGGCTCCAGGGCAATTTATGACCAACGTTGATAAAGCACAAGTAAAAGGTTATTCTCAATAGCAGCTTCCTGTGTCCTAATTTCTGTTTACAGAACATGTTTGCTGTAGGACACATTTAGTTAAATGTATTGTAGCAAACAAAGAAACCAACTCCTTTGAGAATCCAAGAGAGTAGAAAAACTCTAACTACAAATTATTAATGATTAAAAACCCGATTAAATTCATGCACAATATTGTATGCGACAGAATTTTCCCGTCAAAAATGATTACCAAGAGCTAGGGGATATTGACATTGGGTTACTGCGGGAAAAAAATTAATAATTATCTAAATTTGCCAATAACAATAAATTACTAAGAGCTTAAAAATTGTCCTAGAATTATATGACTCAACTACATTTTCAGGAGAGGGTTTTTAAAGTCTATTATGTCATTCTGTCAGTAGAAAGCATCACCGGCCTGGAATAGGACTGGTAATCCCCTTTACATATATGGGTTAGGATATTTTCAGAGTGAGCATCAACGGAAGCAAATATATTGTTACAATGATGATATAAAATTTGAAGACAGTGCAAGAAGTCTCTAATCAAAAGAGACCAAAACTTAAGTGTTTTGGTCTCCATGCGAGGTGGAAAACTTGCACATCCCCTGAACACTCCATTCACCATGGAGGTAACATCATGGTGTGAGGATGATTTTTTTTTCAGGACAGAAATGGAAGCTGGTCAGACCAAGTCATCCATCTTCCGAGCTCTTTGAGTCTTTTGACTTAAGACTGGGTCCATTGATCGTTCTGCAGGACAGAAGCCCTAAATGTACAATCAGATCAACAATTGAATGATGTAGATCTGAGGTGCCCAAGTCCTGTTCTGTATATCTGCCATCCTGCAAGTTGTAGATTCTTCTCTTCTCCAAAACATCTGAATCAAATGGCTGAATTCCCTCACCAGAGCCATACAGACCTGTTAGTTTAAGATGGGTTTGACAAGATGAATCAAAACACTTGACAGATCCAAAACAAAAAACAACAGCAAAAAAAGAAACAACAACAATAAGCAAACCCACAGTTTACCAAAAAAGGAATAGGCCGAAGCAAAGCTTATTCTTGCCTACCCTGTTTTTTATACCTTACAACCCACCAGGATATCTTCACAATACATATATAAATCTACATAATAGGGTAAGAATTTATCATTTTTCATGTTAAAGCTCTTTTAAAGTTCACCAAGAAAGGACATAACTTAAAATCATCATTCAATTCATTACACAGTTTCACACCAATAACTGAAACACATCTGGACTTTATCTGGCTCTTCCCTTTTGCACATTCAAATATAAACAAACCTCGCAAATTATATTTATTCTCTCTTAGCTTAAATAATTTCTGAATACCAGAAGGAAGACTTTTGTTCAATGCTTTATGCATTATTTC
>CAEFZX010024772.1:0-20645 GCA_903066825.1 Alfaro cultratus | reverse complement strand
ATCTATAGACATATATATATATATATATATATATATATATATATACATATATAGATATATATCTATAAATATATATATCTATCTATATATATATATCTATATAGATATATATATCTATAGACATATATATCTATAGATATATATCTATAGATATATATATATATATAGCCGATCCCTTAATAACTGACCACCTTTTAGGAGCTTTGTCTACTTTTAGCTTCCACTGTTTTAACGATTTATCTTTGGTGATGAGCTCCAGGTCTGAGGTTTGAAGGTGTCCTGTCCAATAAAATAGATTTTACAAAGTTTTGTACTGGTAGACTAAAAACACTAACAATAGTTGCATAGTCGGAAGAAATATTTATTTGGATAATGGCCACTTTAGTTTGCTCTGTGGTGTTTTGCACGGCCTCTTACCCTCAGGAAACACGGTTCTCATCTTCAGGTAGCTGCTTGTCAGGCGGATGATTGAGGCTTTATCCAGTTGGGAGGTGATGGCAGAAGGAAGCGGCAGCAGCTTGGCCAGTTCGTAAAACTCACTGTTTTCCTTCTCCCGACGCGTCCGGGCCGCATTTTTGGATTTTTCCTTCATGTTGGCGGTGTGTTCGGGCCCTCTCCTTTACAGAACCACGTCCTGCTCTGAAGCGATGTGTCTCCCCGAGTCTCGGCCTAAAGCCACAGCAGACACGTTCCTGATAGTTCACGACCCATCAGACCAAACTACTGCATATTTCACTTCTACTGAGCGATTATTCGTTAGAATTTGGTGACACCGAAGAACTCAGGCACACTGAGCTCCATCACACCTGCTGTGTAACCTGTATGAACAGCCGAGGAAAATGTCTACAAGAGGAAGAAGGAAAAGAAAAGAAAAGAAAAGAAAAGAAAAGAAAAGGAAAGGAAAGGAAAGGAAATTCATTAACAAATTTTTTCCGGCTATTTTATTACAAGAACATAAACAAATCGAGCCGCAAACTGAAATAGAGGGAAGCAAGAGATTTCAACCTAACGGCCGATTGAATTGAATAAAATCCCAGACTCAGTGAAAATGTTTTCCTTACCTCAGTGCAGACAGTCTGGTGAGGTTCTACCTGCTGGAGTCCGAACTGAAATGCCTAACCCCCCATCTGGCACTAAGATCCATGACCCTCATCTGGTCGGATTCTGTGATCAGAAGCGCTGCTACAGTTTCTTCTACGACAGTAGGAGACACGCCCACTGACAACAACATAGTTGCTATTGGACAATTGCTTTCGCTCAGCGATTGTCTATTGGTTATTCTTTAAAACAATGGACGGTGATTGGTTGGCGACATGTTCACCTCGTGGTTCAAGGTGAAAAATGAGACAACCGAAATTGGCCACTTGGTTCTTTTACTTTTTAAGAAATACAGTTACTTTATTTTCAGTCACGTTTATTTCTTTAGGTCACTCAACATTTTGACCATTATATTGTTTCTTAAAGAAGTTAAATAAGTACATCTGATATATCTGTCTCAAGAGTTGTTTTTATTAAATACACACACTATAAAACCTTCTTTATAAAACGTTTTAGCACTAACAGTTATACTCTATCTAGTTCACACAAGGTTTTTTGTTATTTTCTCAGAAAAACATATTGTTGTCAATATATTACTTTAAAAATTCACTGCAAATTAGCCATATATTTTAGAAAACTTTTCTTTTCCAATGCAAAAAGAATGATGGTGATAATATTCTCACAGCGTCGTCGCTCTCCGCACACGCACGCACCTGTGTGTGTGTGTGTGTGCGTGCGTGTGTGTGTTTGTTGGTAATGGGCTCCAGCTCTATTTGGAAAAAAAAATCACCCAGATCGCTGGAGGTTCAGCTTCAAAAGTCATTTCAGTTTCATATATATATATATATATATATATATATATATATATAATCATGTCGCACACTGGGAAATAAATGACTGGAGAAAAACTCCATAAGATTAATTCTCTGTGCTGTCAGGATGGACTAGAACTGAAAGACAATAACTTAACCGAATAAAAATAAAAACTGGGAAATAAAAAGAACTAAATATTTGCAATTATTATTGTGATTTATTGTGATTTAATTACATTTACAGCATATTTCTAAAGACAGGCCCTAACTGAGTGGTAGGAGCCCAGATTAAAACCAGTCCTACACCAGTTCCCAACCTTCTGTGCTACCTGAACCATTTTGTATCCCATCAGTCAAATATGTTAATGATTTTCCAAAAGTCGGACTGATTAGTAAATTAAAATAATTTAATCTGCTTGCCCTGAACATTTAATTGTCAATTTATTATTTTCAACTCAAATTAAGGATTAAATATGTTTAAATCTGTGTAAATATAAAATTAAAAAAAAGAGAGATTTGGTTCGTGTAAACCAGGTTTAAGAAAAAAGTGGAACAACGAAATGACTATAGCAGTTTTATTTTGTTTTCATCATTCAGCTGAGCTTTAATGCAGGGGTGCTCAAGTCCAGTCCTCCTGAGTTGTCTTGCAACTTTTAGATGTCTGTTCAATCAGGCCTGTTCAGTCGGCTCTGAACAGGCCTGGTAGTGAGCCATTCATTTGATTCAGGTGTTACAGCAGAGAAGTATCTGAAAGTTGCAGGTTGGTAGCTCTGGAGGATTGGACTTGAGCAGCCCTGCTTTCATGAGACGCCCCAACTCAACTGTTTTTGATAAGTTCTGATAGATCAGGGCCCAGTGTGGGAACAGCGGCTTCCAGGCTGTTCTCCACACCAAGACTGCTCCTTCGCTAGGTTTTGATGAGAAGGTCAAAGCTGAGAAGGTCACCACAAGCATAATGGTAGATCTATAACATAAAAATCAGTGTATATTTCCTGGTTCAGAATATTTACTCTCCACATCACACCAAACTCAGTCAATGCATTACCAACAAATGCCATTTTCAGGGCACATTCAAACTATAAGATGCAAAAAATATTACAGGTAATATTTAGCATTTTATTGACAACAGGAGAGAGGTTGTATTGTTTGGGCCTAGCAGCTCAAAACCTCATGTTGATCTGGCCTCTTTAAATCAGTATGCGACACCTGTTGCAACAAACCTCAGTGTAAGGCTGGATTATAGTTCAATTGTCAAATACAGCTGTTTATATATATATATCTATCTATCTATCTATATATATATATAGATAGATAGATATATATATATCTGAGGCAACTAGCCATAGTAAAACATTTTCTTGTTTTGCATTACTTTGAAATGCTAATACTTTTTTTCCCCACCATTCGTTTAGACTTTGGTAATGAACTTTATGTCAGAAGTCACTTTCTAGACTCCAGCTGGTTTCTAATGCTGCTGCTCGGTGAGGGTACATTACTCCTGTTTTAGAATCTCTTCACTGACTTCCAGTACATTTTAGGATAGATTTGAAAATTTGTCTGTTTTTAAATGAAACATAATTTAAAAATCCCACTCTGTCTTGGCGGCTTCAGTCGTATGTTCCCTTACTCTCTCTGGTCAACAGATGAGTTGTTAGTTGTTCTGAAATCGAAGAGGAAGTTGAGAGGTGACTGCTCATTCTCTGTGGCTGCCCCAAAACTGTGGATCAGTTTAACTCTGCATATCAGACAAACTGAGTCTCTTCTTGTGCTTAATTAAGTCTTCTCTTAAAGCTTTTCTTTTTTCACTGACTTTCAATTCAGCATGAAGTATTGGTTTTTACAGTTATTGTTATTGTATTGTTTATTATGTCTGATTGTGGTGTACATCACTTTGGTCAACTGTGTTGAATTTAAAGTGCTTTAAAAGCTGAAATGGAATGAAATAAGTCCATCAGATGCTGCTGCAGCCTTGCAGGAAGGTTCCTCTTGCTCTCATTCAGTCTGATTGGGTCTCTCAATCCAGTCTTTCTGACTTTTCTTCAGTGTCCTGGAAATACTGGCTGAAATTAGTGCTGAGTTTGGACATTTGTGTTTTAACCAGTTTGACCACTTGAGCCAGTTGCTTTGGTGCATTTTTGTCTTGTGACCTCTGGTTGTCTTCTCTCTCTCTCTCTCTCTCTCTCTCTCTCTCTCTCTCTCTCTCTCTCTCTCTCTCTCCCTCTTTTGTTCAACTGAAAAGTGTCATTTTTCAGTTGATCAGCACTGATACCCATGCTTTTGTCTTTTTCACATGTAAATTTTTGCTTGTCTTTTTTTTTTTTCTTTCTTTTTTAGGTAAGATACAGCATCTCACCCCACAACTTTACTTTTTAAAGGGGGGGGGGGTGCATGTGTCTGGTAAATGACTGATACTCATAATCTGTGAAATAAAATATAAAATATTTCCTCGTACCCCTGTAATACACCACTGGGGATAGGAGTTACCCCAATTGTGAATCACTGTCCTACACAATTCTTCCCAAAAATATTTGGTTTGTCTCAGGTTGGGTATTTGATGAAATTAGAGATAAATGTTTCATTTCCAGACACATGGAGAGGAAACATTTTGCAATACTAAACTTAAAAAAAATCCACCTCTGGAGGGGGTGGTTAAGGCTACACAGATGACTGTGGGGAGCAACCTTCCCTCTATGCATATGTAGACATATAAATTTATACATACACTTCTAACACACACCTATACTCTACATGTGTGTTTACATCTCACACCTCACATACTCAACTCTGCTGCTTAATCCGTTTTCCCCATTTAAGGTAAATAAAACTTTCCAGCAGCACAGATAGGTACAAAAAGAAAAAATTAAACCAAACAAATGCCTGACATGCTTATGCTAAGTTTGAAAGAACTTAGCTGAAACATTTCTCCTCAGTTTCAGTATTTGGGTTTCATGTTTCCTGGTAAATTCTTTCACTATCAAAATATCCCAGAATTTCTAGATAGGTTATTCTAATTTTGGAGCCATAGAGAGAAAACAACAAAATGCCAGATCACTGACATCTGGCATTTTGTCAGTCAAAACTGAACAAAACTAAGACAGAAATGATCATGTAACACACACATAAAATCTCCACAAATATATGAAAAGTAGTACAAAAGTTTGGTTCTGTATGTGGCTGTAAAGATGTGTTGCTCTGCTAAAATGCCGCAAGATGGAACCTTTGAGAATCTACTGCCACCAAATCAGAGATTCAAACTAATTCTCAAGCCAGATTACTGAGGCCGAGGCTGGAGGCAGTCAATCCAAATCCCACAAGTAAATGGTGCATCAGTATACAGTGGTGAACATATATGGACGTCGTCTCAAAGTGAAATTTTATTTTCAAATAATTCCAGGGCATAAAATCAACTTGTTGCACATTCGGTACAGATGGATTTCTGCCATGTTTGTTCTGTTTGATGACGCAGGTGTGTGTGACGTTGAATGAGTTGTTGATGAGGAGAAGACAGGTCAGAGCTGTAGATAAGCTGTTGAGGAACTTACCTGCTATTTCACAGATTTGTACTTTAAATCTACTGCAGCAGTTTAAACTCAGCTTGACCTGCTGCAACAAATGTTTCATTTATACTCGGATATAAATTAAAGGTTGTAAACTTAACTTTCTATCTTAAACATGTCCCTGCCCCCCACCCTCACCAAAAACATAGAATCTTTAGAAAATGTTCTTTACCTTACATTTTTATCTCTGTCTAGAACCGGCCTGTGTACAGCTGTTTGTGGTTTGGATTTCTGTTTTTAAATTTAACTCAGAATTTTTTATTCAGTAAACTATACATAGAATTTTTACTAAACTTCCAATTTGTTGCAGTTAGTAAAAGTGGAAAGTCTTCAACGTACTTGAACAGGGGAATAAACAAACTGATAACATTCTGTAATGTTCCATATTCCAAGAAGCAAGCCTCACTTGGTCTGATGCTAATGTGAGCAACAGGTCTTTGAGCTTCCAAAGGTTGACTTCCAGGAAACCTTAACATGTTATGATCACATGTCAGTGTGAGTGCGACTCAGCACATCAACGAGAGAGCTGAACTGCTGCTGTGCCAGAGTGGACTAAAGGTTTCCCTATTGCTGCTCCTTAGCTGAGGGAATCCACTACTTCAGTGTTGACCTGCGCTGCGATGCTGGTGGGGGTTACATTCAGGTGGATGTCATATTGCTGGTCCAGGCCCAGGTAGCTGTCACTCATCACATACAGCGTGTAGATGCACCTACAAGCAGAAGGTTCAGTGTTGAGTAGCGCTTCCACAAAATCATAGAAAACCTGTTTTTAATCTCAAGTCAAGCTCCAAGTTTTCTTAGAGCCAACATTGTGCTAATGCTCACCCTGTGATGAAAAAGGGGATTAACTGAAACTGGAATTAGAAAATGGGAGTCCACATATTTCACTGTTAAAGATCTCAATGAGGAAAACAGCTCAGCAGTGAGTTCATTTACCACCAAAAGAAGGATGAAATATGACAGGGTTTCCCCCAGAAAACTTGCTAAGCCCGGTGGTTTGGGCGCCGAGGCGGTCCACCATGTTTTTGTTTTAAAAGATGTTACGTAGACAGGAAATGTAAAAATATTACTATATGTTACGGGAAAACATCGCCAGTGAAATGCTATCTAAACCCACAACTAGTCTTAAAAAAAACAATTCAAAAAATACAATGAAGGCACCCGGGGCTTCAGGGGCCCCATAAATGCTAATATTTTAACACAGACCACAGATAAATAGATGTAACATTTGTTTATTGAGATTATCAATGCTGCTAAATTTGATTCAATGGTTTCAGCATACGTAAATAAAAGATATTTTAAATTGCTTAACATTGAAATGTAGGATTTTAAGAAGCTAGCAAGTTTACTTTGTAGAAGTTGAAAGAAGAATCTTTATAGTTAGAATGTTTTGTTACCACAGCAACAATCTGATGCTGTGAGTTTAATCTTTGAGTTTGAGCTGTTTGTTCACAAATACAAATTAATTAGCTTACTGCTTTTTAGGTTGGCCAATTAAACTACTCCCCCACTCCCAGATTTCACTAAATCTAACACAGAAGCTGTAAGTGGTGTTGATGTTTTTAGCACCAACAGGGCCCCTAAGACAAATTCTGCTCAAGGCCTCATACAGCGTAGGACTGGCCCTGCATAATGAGTTAAATCCCCTGCATTGTGCAGAGATGCGCAACAAACGGGAGATTTAATGTAAAGCTGCTATTTTGGCTTTAGTAGCTCTTCCATTTTGTCTGAGTTTTTAATAAGGGCCACAGAAACTGCTTTGGTTGCTCGAGTTTATGGGACAAGTTTTTCAGATCTCTGCGCGGCCGTGCACATTAACCCTGGGTACATGGTCAAAGCATTTGATATGGTTTGTTGCATCGTGTAACTGGAAAAGTAATATTTAAAAAAAATAAAATAAAACAATATAAACCCAGTGTGATGCGTGACTACGAGACGAACGCAAAAGCTCCTCACTGGGCTGAACCTGCATGATGAATGTTTAGCACTGGTTCGTTAACCACTAACACTTCGGCCAACCGGGAACACATAAACCTCACAGGGACACACACACTGGCCAGCGTGTTGAGATCTAAACAGCCCACATAATTCTTTGTTCACAAATATAAATCATTCTCACCGCTCCCTCAACGCACACGTCTGAAAGCGCCACTACAAGTTATTCCTGCGGTTCACATAGAGCTGCACAACCAGAGCTAACATGGTGGGTTTTAAACTCTGACCTTGATGTGGAGTAGGCTTCTCCAAAGAAACATCATTCCACACAGGGGGTTCATGTAAATGTCCATACAGGTCAGCCTGTGTCCAGTTTGAGTGAAAGGAGGCACGTGAGATCCGCACTGAGGTCAACTTCAAAGCTCATTTAACAGCAACACGCAGAGGCACCAGCTGTGTGATTGGTCCAATCTCTGGCTTTCAATGCATAGACTATAAACATATCTTTTAGGAATAAATTTGCTCCGTCACTGAAACGCTCTGAGCAACAGAGAAGCTTTCAAAATGGATTAAACTATTTAAAAAATAATAATAATAATAATTTTTTTTTTATTATTAATTTTCCTAAAATCAAAAACAAGCAACGGTTGGCCTGTTGGGGGGGCTAGTAAAGCATGAAGGGCCGCCACGCTTATAATACACTGGGGAAAACCCTGATTATGATGTAATAAACTCTACATGCAGAGCACATGTGGCGTCGTTGATTTTGTGGTGTGTCTTGTGGTAATAACAGCCAGACAACAGTTTATTTGAGGCACATTTAATGTGCCTGCATTAGGTAACGGATTATAGTAGTAAGTAACTAGCTTTTCCTCATTAGAGTATTCCATAGTGCCTTCTCTAGAAGAGAAGAGGGCATCTGCTAGTGTGGGAAAACAATTCACCCACCATGGTGCGAGTCATTAAACTTATCTGCTTAAACAACACAAAATAATAATCTTGGAGCTTAATTTGTTCAACAGTAAAGATAATGTTTACCAGTTGTCATAATAAAACATACAATTCTAAGTTTCAAAACTGGAAGTTACCCACAGTGGTTAAAAGTGTGGATGGCTACACAGTCACGGGTGAACAGTGTAGAACAACCGGGCTAAGCACACAGCCCTCCACCTGTATTGTGGACCAGGCTGGATGATGTTCGGTCCCATATTCACCACCTGAGGTCGGTTTGGATCAAAGTCTTACTTTCCAGTCTTCTCTGGGGTGTAGAAGGCCACAGACACAGCGGTGTGGTTCCGGACGTATCCGACCCGTTTGACAGCCAGCAGCTCCTTGCGATCCACTTCCCCCAGGATGAGGAACCATCCCTCGTCCTTTGCTTTTGGGAACCTGGGAGCCTGGGCCTTACTTTCCTGCTTCCTCTGTAACATACAAAAATGTCTCACCTTTACTCATGATTTTACTTGCAGTTTTAGAAAAAAATAAACTATATCCTTCTAAATTGCAGGTTTTTAAATTCTTTGTTCATATTTGGGACTTTGTAGACTTGTAAATTTTTTTCACTAACTTTCACTTTTAGATTTTACCTTTTTTAAATATATAACAGCAGTAAGGAATATGCGGATATGAAGGCAAAGTTGAACTTGATTAATAACAGAACATTTATTAGTTAAAAACTTAAATCTGACAGAAGGTTGACTTCCTTTTTTACTATAAATTGAACTTTCTGAGCACAATTATAGTTATCTCAACGAGTGTCACAGCACTTCTGACTTAAATCACAAACAATGTAATGTCAAAACATGTTGACCTATGTCACTCTTTTCAAAGGTAGATGTTTGCATTTCTATACTACATCTCTCTGATAAAACATGAACTTTTCATCAAAAGGACTCAGCTGTCTGACATTAGTCCCACTTACCCTGTGCTGACCCAGATTGAGCCGACGCAGTGACACCTGTAGAACGTACTCCTGGTCAGCATGGACATCCAGCCATCTGCTCTCCTCTCTCAGGTTAGTGCTCCTTCCAGGGAGAGGGCGCTCCATCTGCTGCTGGCTCTGCTCCCACCAGCCCCTCACACTCATCTGGACCTCCAGCACTGGGAGGTGGCTCAGGAAGGACCATGCCTGGCAGTGGGCAGAAAGGTGAAAAGACAGAGATGATAGTAGACACCGCAAGTTAAGTCAAGCTGTTCAAAATTAACTTGCTGGGGTAAAAAAGAAAAAAAAAAAGGAGAAAAGGCAAAGGATTTTATTGACTTTTTTTTATCCACCTATGTATATCATCTCCCACTTATTGGGTAACAAAGGTCACCCAGGAGGGAAATCCTGATATCAGTTCTCTCACCAGTGATACTCTCCAGCTCACTCTGGAACAGAAGGTCAGAAGGAATGCACTGTGGCCTTCCAAAGGAGATACTCAGTAAAAAAACTGGATCAGAGCCTAACACTTCAGATGGCTCCTTTCTTTTATTTCTTATGTTTTCATATGTGAATATGTGAGATGAGCCAGCGCTGACATGAAGAAAAGCCTGGTGGTGCAGTGTTATGCTGCAGACAATGTTGACCTTGGAAATTTCCACAGCATGTCTGTGGTAATGCCATGTGTACATAGGTTTGACATGAAGCACCTCTTCAAGCATCATGCCAGGTCAATTACATGCAGCCAAAGGGCAACTGTAACTTTCTTTGATGTGTGTGACTAATGTTAGAAACCAGGACAGGAGTCAAGTCTAGTGATGGTAAATCCCTGTACCAGAGCAGGTTATGATGGACAGATCTGCTAAATGACATCCAGTGTACTGTATGTATTATCACGCAGGCTTCTCCCTGTTTTGTAAGGGATTCTGAGAGCAATCTTAAAAAAAACACATCAAGAGAAAAAGACAGTGTGATACAAAAAACTACATAAAGACAACAAAGAAAAAAATATGAAAAGGATAAAGGAGTTTGTTGAGGTCTACTGTATGTGGGAAACACCTCTGAAATTCAGCCAAGAAAAGCTATTTATCTGAGGATTACTCTCCAAGAGCAAGTCAGACAGGAACGCTGCACCACATCTAATTATTCAATTAAAGAGCCTGCCACTCAGCAAGGCGACGGATGTGAAGGTGGGGACGGAGGAGGAATCCTGCTGATTTGGTGAAGTCATAGGGCTTGTTGCAGTGCCTGGCTTCCTCATTACAACAGCCATTAGCTCTCAGAGTGGAGATGTAATTGGGGGTTTGGGAGGCATCAGGGACCACAGTGGCAGGACTGCTCATGGCCCCGCTCTCATGAAATTATGTGTCGGAGCAATCATGTTTTTAAAGCTGTTGAATTGAATTTTTACCAAATAGTTTCTTTTGATGTGAGCTTACCTGCAGTATTTGATTTGGTTGAAACTCCTGGTTAACAATAGCAGATAAAACACTTTCTTTTCCACCGCAGGCAGCAATAAGTTCTGGGAGTCCCGCAACAGGCCCACCGAAGCCTTCAGCATCACTCTTTCTTTTTATACCTGCCCATTTCCTGGAAGATGTTTGTACAAACAGAAAAAATTGAGTCATTGAATTCAACTGAAGAAATCTTCAATTGCAACTTTTTAGGTGTGAAACTTCCATCATGTAATGTTGGTACCAAAACTAATATTGATGCAGTGCTTTAAACATTGCAAAAAAGAAATCACATCAAATATTTCTTAGAAGGAAGACTATGTATCTAAAAGTAGTGAGGGTCTGAAAATTGTCCATGACCTGCTTTCCTTGGAGGAGACAAGCTTCTGAGGAAAGGATTATATTTAAATACTGCAATACATTTATTACTCTTAGCTCCTCAGACATCATGTTACAGATTTATGTGGATATAAAGAGTCTCTGGGATACATATTTAAATATCACTCTAAGGAGTTGCTTATTGACAATTCTGAAACATTTGTAATCAAAATGGAATCAATAAGTTGTTTGTGTATATAATAACTGAAAAAGTGGTCTAATCAGGGGCTCTAACTAGGTTCCTGCACTTTATTCATGGAAAATTGCCAGACTTATTTTGACTCAGCGATTTACACTTCTAAGTCCTTCATGGTCATTTAAAAATATGTAATGCTAACATACATATTAGCATTACATATTTGTGTTTGACAGGCAGGACATGCATGTGGTACAAGAACCACATGCATTACAGAAGGAAGAGAAGTACAAAAGCAAGGAAAGAAAGTAAGGAAAAATGAAGGACACATACAGGTCAGGAAAGAAAGAAGAACACAAGGAAAGAAAAACAAGGAATCAAGTTTTGACAAAAGGAAGAAAGAAAGAAATGAAAAATATTGCAGAATGGAAGGCAGGAAGAAAGGGTGAATGAGAAGGATGAACTTAATGAATGGAAGTATAAAATGAAGGAAGGAAATAAAGAAAGAAGACAAGAATAACAAGAAAGAAAGAATGGAAGGACAAATGGAGAAAAGCAGAAAAGTAGGAAAATACTGAAGGGATGTGAGTATGGAAAAAGGAGATGGAAGCATATGAGGAAAGAATACACCCAAAGAAGGAAGGGTAGATGGAAAGCCACATTTAGAGAATGGGATAGGGACAAAAGTCTTGTAATGTAAACTGACATATTTTTTTTCTCATATTTTACCAGACCTGGAAAACACTGAAATTGAATTCCATGCCATTCCAGACTATGAAGGAACTCTGCCTATTCCAACAGAGGAATCAATGACAGTCGTTGTTCTAGACCAAGTTTCTTTAAAATGTAGTAAGCTGTCAGAATCCTTCTCTGTAGAGTTTTTCCTAAACCCAGTGTAACAAAACTAGAAACAGACAGCAGTCTTTAAAAACTCAGATAACTCACAAATATTGTCAACTCAAGGTTTCCATAAGGCTGCATCTGAACTGTATTAGAAGTTATTTTCTTCTAGGGTAATGAAAACATATGTTGTGATTTTAACATTTCATATGTTGTGATTTTAACATTTCATATGTTGTGATTTTAACATGCATGTCTCCACATGTCTAAACACAACTTTCCCCTGGAAGTCTTGCAAATTTTACTGCTCTGTATTTCATTCTAAAAAAGGTTCCAAATGAATGACTTTTCTCAGATTGCTGTTGGGAAACATTAGCCATACTTTACAGGTATCTTTTTTATAGGATGTTTTGGCTCTAGTGGCCTTTATTTCACAGTAAATTGACAGAAAACAGGGTTGTGAGAGAGGGAGGAGACATCGTAGGCATCCTACATGGGAAGATGCAGAGTAGCATCCAGCCAGTAACCAGCTTTTAGATGGTTCAAAAACTATCTGCTCCATCTCTCATAGAGTGTCTGGCAATATTTCCTGTAGAGGTTCTCTCTGTGACATCAATAACAAATGGAGAATGCATAGAGCAGGAGAACAACACCGGTGGAGCAGTGATGCTGTTTACCTGAACAGGTAGAGGTGGTGGTGTTGGACGTGTGGAAGTGTCAGTAATGAAGAGTCGTGCAGCCAGCGGCCCTGGACGATCATCTGGATCAGGTTGCAGATACTGAGCACTGTAACAAGCCAGCCTTCATTGGCAGCTACATCTAGCATTGCCTGAAGTCAGAAACAAAAACAATTAAAAATCAAATATACCTGTACTTCTGCATCCTGATGTCTAATCATGTAGAAGACATGTTCACTTCCATCCAAGCATTCACAGTACTAACTGCTTCTTACCCCAATGAAATGGCAATGTTTAACAGCCTTGAAGCATCCTTTCCATGGTTTCATCTCACATGTATTTTTTTTTTCTTTACATACATTTTTAAGTTTTCTAAGGAGAGGATTTTAAATTGTGTTCATTTTTAGGTTAAAACCTAGATTGAGTGAGGAAGCCAGAGGATGCATGAAGTTCCCAGGGAGAACCCAGTACTTTCTTGGTGCAAGGCAACAGTGCAAAGAGTTCAGCATTGTCATGACTGACAACACCAAAAAAAGGTCAAACATAAATGAAATTATGTTTTTGCCCCATCTTATTTTTCTGAGCCACTCACTCTGTACACTGTTCTACAACCAATAGATCATCTTACCAGTTGTTTACTCTCTGCGCCCAGATCAGAATGGTAGACTGAGAGTTATCGAGGTTTTATGATCAGGGAGTCTCTTCTATGGAATGAACAAACTGCCACTTGAACCAGTACTGGTTGAAATGTGTTCATTTTGTAGATCGCCTCAGATTTCAGATTTTCACATAACTCCTCCATAGGACTGAGGTCAAGACTTTTGTGATGGCCATAACAAAAAAAATTCCCTTTGTGGTCCCTGCCTACTTTGTCTCCACTTTGGCTGCAATCTTGGGGTTAATGTCCATTCAGAAGACCCATATCTGTCCAAGATTTAACTTCCTGGCTGTTGTCTTTAGATGTTGCTTCAATACTTCCACATAATGTTCTTTCCTCATGATGGTCATTGTTTAAGTAAATACAACATACTCAGATTCATTAAGTTAACTTAAATTATGCTTACTAAAATTGCAAAAGTTATTGTTGCTCAATCAGTACAGTTTTGAAAACGTACATTTTTGAAGCAAGTTTGGAAATACTTTTAAAGTAAACTCCACTTATTTAATTTCAAGCCACTTGGCGTAAATAAAAAGACGCAAGGGGTGTGAAAACTTTAAACACAGGCTAATAAGAATTCTATGCTGCTTTCAAGTTGATGTTTTGTTCATATAAGCAATCAGGCCCATGCTACTCAATTAACTCAATGCACTGATAAATACCACTGCATTTTTCTACACATTTACTTCTCCAGCCATGCTGGCTCCCTTAAATTAGAAACACATCTCATTTCACCAGACCAATCAGACTGGAGACTGGCTACGATTCAGATTAAGACAAAAATCATATTTTGATTGGCTAGTAAAGATTAGTACATTTATCTTGACCAATCAAATTGTTTTTAATAGACAATTAAAAACAATGGCTGTGGTGTCCAAAGAATGGAAACAAATTTATAATCCTGAAATAAATAACAGTGCTTGGGGTCAAAGCACTATAATGAATTACCTGACAGATTCGAATGGCGTTGTCCAAAACTGTTTTTGTATCAGTTGTGTAGTCACTACATGGCAGTTGGGTGTGGCTGAAGTGTGCTTGCAGCAAAAGATGAGTCTTGGTGTGTGCACTGTCAAAGGAGCGGGGGTTGACCTGCAGAGGGAGCTGCTGAGCTAGCTGGCTGTTGAGCTGGTCCTCGTTGTGTCTGACCGGTAGCTCAGCGTATTCCTCTGCATCCTAAAAAACATCAAAAGTGAAACGAGCAAGTCAGCCGTGGTGAGCCCACTTCAGCTGGAAGATCTGTTGACAAGAAAGGCTTTATCTGTCCCCTTTTTTAGGTCTCTGTTCTGCTCTCCAGTCTGTGTTCAGCTGCCCTGAGCCACCAGGCCCTCTGGCCCTCACCAGGAGGCAAGATGGGTGACATGTCTTGCCCAAGGACACAACAACTGACACAGACATGCCAGGGCTTTGAATTGGCAATTCACTGGTTCCCAAAGATTTTCTGGGCCCCTATGGCTTATAATAAAATCCCCCTCCCAAAAAATAAAAAAAATAAAATCAACTGGGCACACATATCATTCAACCAGACATAAACCTATTGTTTTCAAATTCCACTGAAGTTTATTTCACACTTCAGGTTGCAACAAAACACACTACAAACCATCTTTACAGTGAAACACTTTTGTATAAATCTTTTTTTTTTTTTTTTTTCATTCATCCATACCGCTTCCCGCTCCCCCCCTGCAATGGCTCCTGCCAGAGTTGCTACCTTTGTTTAGGCTTTAAGTCTGATAATGTGGGCGCATTTCTTCAGGAGTTAGCCTTGGTTCCTTACTTCCAGCGTTCTTAATGTAATTTTATAATTTTAATATTGTTTCTTTGAATGAATTTTGTGTATTTTTTATGGTGTCATTGAGTGCCAATAAAGGTGTCTCCAAATAAAATGCATTATTATTCTTAATGCTTCCCCATACCCAAACGGTTTTAAGCTCCTGACTCTGAAGTGTCACTAGGGAATGGCCTTTCCTGTTCCGACATGACTGCATCCAGTGCATAAAGCAAGATATCCAAGGACATGGATAAGCAAGTTTGGAATGGAAGATTGTCTCTGCACAAATAGTTGATCTCAACCGATAAGATATCTTTGATAAAATCAAGAGTAGACAAATGCTGAAGGACGTTTTGAGAAGCTAAGAATTTGTGCACAAATTAAAAAAAAAACATTAAGTGGTTAGTGCTCAAATGGTTTTTTTTTTCAAATGTGAAGACGTCCATGTGTTGTTAGGTCTGCAGGTGTTCATCCTTTCTATTGGTTACCATGGCACTGCATGAGTGGCAGCCTGTTAAGCAGCTCAGACCCCAACAATTTTTGTTTATTAGGCCAGATTGGCGAAAGAGTTGAAAAAGAATATTGTAATTTTACGGTTTATTATTATGGTTCTGCCAAATAAACTGACTTTTTGGACTTCTTTTTTAGATGTTCTATCTTATACATAATAAGACACTGAGAAACCAAAGCATCTGGGACTGATGCTCACCTGGTCCCCTACAATACTCAGTAGCAAAATCATAACATTACTTGGAGAACCCCGTGAGATAAGAAAAAAATAGGTTTTACTTTGAAAGGTTCACATCTGACCACTGTGACCTTATCATCATGACAGTGGGTCCAGTTACAGAAGACATGTTGGTGCAACTTGGCCTCCAGTACTAATAGTTTTTGGTGGAGGATAGGGTACTTCTGGTAGCTTCTGTTGTATGTGAACAAACTGCTCCTACAATTTTTGACATACAGGCTTTAGAATCACTCAGCACAATACTGAGGCATTGCAGATCAAAAGTTCTCAAAAACTTTTGGCTGCATTAAATCACGTGGGTACGACCAAATTTAAAAATCCGACCATTTGACATAAAACATTGAGGTGAAATAACTTCCACATACAAGACAATTCTATGATACTTTCTGTGTGTCATAACAGATTGACACTCATCACATTCTCTGGCAACTGGTGACATCACCTAGGCCCTCCTCCCTTTAAACATGACTGGAGCATGTGGGCTTGGCTGAATGGCACTGATCGCAAATGATGTCAAAATCTTGACTTTAGAACAGTGCACTGTGCATATCCTGTGGCCACATTGGTTTTGGACAAAAAGGAGCGCTAGTGAATGAGACAAATCTTATTCAAAACACTGCAGCTTTAACAAAGTGACTCAAGGTCTGCTGATTGGGAGCAAATGAAGGAAGTTCTTTTTTTTCTTTTTCAATTCCATTTCCAAAACTCCAAAAGAATACAGAGAAGTATCAGTGCTGGAGGCAAGCTTGTAAGTGAGAGGAGTTTATTGCAGAAATTGCGACCAAGTCGCCTATAAATGCTTTCAACATTTTAGTGGTAGAAAGAAACCAACAATTGACTTTCCATACTCCAAATTTATCGGTGCCGGTAAATTTATATATTTTTACAGCAGGATGAAAACGTCAACATTCAATACATGATATCCCTCATTGTTGAATTGTAAACACGCCACACACAGTAATGCAGGATATTAAGACATGAGTTTACCTCAGGAGTGCCACTTAGATATGTGTGAAAATTCTCAATGAAATTATCAAGGCTGTAAGCAACTACTGGATTCTTTTTTTATTACAGTTTATTTTTTTATTTTTTACCCCCACCAGGGGCCTTTTTTTTGAGGGCTCTAGTGTCCCTTATTTTGACAGTAGGCTGACAGGAATGGGGTAAGGAGAGAGGGGAAGACATGCGGCAAATGCCGCCGGGTCCGGGAGTCAAACCCGCGACGGCCGAGTCGAGGACTCAAGGCCTCCAAATGTGGGTCGCGCTAACCCCTACACCACCACGGCACGCCCTTTATTACAGTTTAAACCTTGGTTTATCTCACAAAGCTGACATAAAAAGCAAAGTTTGTTGTTGTAGAAAAAAAATCAATAATTGCAATCAAGTAATCATACAATAATATTGCACAAGTGTGAAGTGACTTAAATCACTGAGCTGCTTTTATTTTACAGGGTTTCTACACGGAATCTGCTAAAACCAGGCAATGAATGGATGGATGAATGAATGAATGCATGAATAATGGATGGATGGAAATATATTTCTATACTATTGTTTTTCCATTTCATACTTTTCAAGACTTATTAAAAACACTCAAAATAGATTCCTTACTTTCTCAGACCGTGTAGGAACTCTGACTCTATTAATGCTGTTTAAAATACGTCTTGACAAATGCAATGTTAATTAGTACCTTTAACTGCAAACTAATTTAGAAAATTAAAAGACCTGCTTTAAACTCATCTGCTTCGTTACTAAACTAGATGGTAGGTTTTCTGACTCACTGTGAGAACAGACAGTAGGTCATGAAGAGGCAGCTCGGCTCTCAGTCGTTCCTTAAACATCCGGATGGTTGGATGCTTCAGGTAGTAATAAGAGCCAATGCGGCCATATGTCAGTGGCTCAACTGTCTGATCATCCTGAAGGAAAAAGCAAAGAATCTCTGGGTAATAACATCACAGTTGCAAATACAAGTAGTTATACCAACATTACACACCCACACACCTCTTTAATGTCAATGCAGTAAGAGCATTCCAGGTCCAGCAAGCTTCTTTCCACCAAGTTGGACAGGTATTTGTTGATGGACTCGTGGCCGATGTCTTCTAGGCTGTAGTAACTGAGCATCACAGACAATATTGGCTTTTTAGAAGTTTAACTGTGAATGAGCTACAAGACTAGTTGCCAGAAGAGAGCAAGTTAACCAAACAATGTTTTATTTCAGAAAAAATTTTGATGCCACAGACTGATGGGCACTCCTCATCTCATAATATCTCGTAAAGTCCTGGGGTCTCATTTATAAAGAATTGGATAGGATTCACACGAAAAGTGTAAATATGCATAAAGAAAAAATTGCATATGGCAAAAAAAATGATCAATTATCTTTTATAAATCTAAGTTGTACATAAAAGTTTGCACACAAAGTCCCGCCTCAGGTTCTGCCTTTCTGCACAGCCACATTCAAATTTGCGCCTGCTGCCTTCCTTTGATGTGGTAGCCGTTTCTCAGGGTCCCTCTCTAGAATCGAATCCCAATTTCCTGTTACCGTGGTCATCATAGTAGATACGTACAGTACCATCCAAAGTTGACAGGGCAGACATTCAAATGAGACATCACCACCATGGAGGGCCAGCGATAGGCTCGAGGTTATCTAGACTCACCAAAGCGGCCGGATGCAAAGCACCTCATGAATCTCAGTGTTTGTCTAAATGAGCCAGCAGATCATGTTGTTTTATGATTAACAGGGGAGGAGAGGGAAAAAAAAACACAATTTCACTCAGGCAGAAAGTGATGTCAGTGAGGTGTAGAGCTGAAAACATCATATTTGATATCCACAGTAACATAAAATAGTGAAAAGTTTAAACTCCACTACTGGCATTTTAGGAGCTATGATCCACAGTTGAGCGCTCACAAGTGTGATGATGTTAAAGTGCACTTCTTCTGCGCCTTCGGTGTTTTGAAACTGGGTTAGATGCCAGTACCTTTGGGGTATAGAATAGAATATATTTCATTGATACCCAAGGGGAAATGCTTATTCGTTGACAAGCTACTCCATCTGAGGTAATAAATATCAATAACACAAATATAACCATATGAGACGAAGTTTATAAAATATATATATACCTAAAAGTGATGAGAGTTCAAAATGACTAAATATAAATAAAAACAAGCATGCAAATGCAAATATATTAATAAATGAATAATCTATAAATGAGTGCAGAGAAAATTTGAATGAAATAGCTCAGACTTGTGAATTATAAAGCGTAATGACAGCAGGCAGAAATGATTTTCTGTGGGGCTCTGTGGTGCACTTTGTGTGTATGTTCGAGGATCTGGGGGATGCTGGTCAATGCCCATCCAGGATGGCAAGCTTTACTACGCTCAGGACTGGCTCTGACATCCCAGATCTCTGGACAACTCCAAAAAGTTGTCCAGAGACAGGTAGTGAGTAAGACTATCATGACACTGTCATAAACATGACACTTTTAATACAAAGTTGACATTATTCAAAATGTCTGTTATGACAACTTGACATTAACCAAGAAATCCTCATAGTTGCTGAGGAAAATGAGCAACTTTCAAACTTTCCTTGCATGTTTCCTGTTATTTTAGATGATTTCTTTAAGGTTGGAAGGCCTTTTGCCATCACCCTCATCTTTTACATCAGAATTATGTCAAATTTAACCGCAATAACACAGATGCATCAATTAAAAATCATTCAGAGAACCTGTCTACTTCTTATTTTACACTTGCACAGATAAAATCTTCCTGACTCAACAAAAGAAGTACTTCTCGTTGGATAATGTGTATAATTCCAGCCATATTCACGGGATAGACCCAGCAGCAAAGAGATGTTGGAGTTGCAATTAATGTATGTTAAATGACAAGTGTTCCTTTTATCCAACGTGTTACCAGCATACACTTCTAAGGACTGAATGTGTTTATTATCATAAAGATTTCACAGGGCCTCTCTGATTAAGTCATAGCCATTAGCATTATCACCCCCAGGCTCCTTATGGAGCAGGGCATTGCGGTTAATGATTCCCCTGGGACTCCTCTGCTGTGCTTGCTGTGTTGTGGCTATTAAAGCATGGGTGATTTATTGCATTTGGAGGAAGAAGACACAAGAGCAGAGAAAAAGTGGGGTGTTCCCCATTCAGAGGCTAAATCCGAAGAACAAATGTTTCAGCTCATGCAGTTGAAATTCATGTTTCAAGATGGTAAGTTCCAATCATTTGGTTCAAATATAGGAACTAAATAGTGCGAGTCTGACTCAATCATGAGAGAACGAGAGAGTTTTATGTTTAATTAAAATGTCTGAACTGTTTACAGCTGAAGACTCTCTGAGAACTGTTGTTAGTGCTTACGGGACGAACAACAGTTCAGATTACCCACCCTTCTTGGAGTCCTTAGAGGGGGTACTGGAGAGTGCCCCTCCTGGGGACTCCCTCGTTCTGCTGGGAGACTTCAACGCTCATGTGGGCAATGACAGTGAGACCTGGAGGGGTGTGGTTGGGAGGAACACTCCCCCCGATCTGAACTCGAGTGGTGTTCTGTTGTTGGACTTCTGTGCTCGTCACGGATTGTCCATAACAAACACCATGTTCAGGAATAAGGGTGTCCATGTGTGCACTTGGCACCAGGACACCCTAGGCCGTAGTTCGATGATCGACTTTGTCCTCGTTTCATCGGATCTGCGGCCGTATGTCTTGGACACTCGGGTGAAGAGAGGTGC